>JASSUY010014574.1:0-28146 GCA_032466535.1 Forpus xanthops | reverse complement strand
CACTTTCGGCCTTCTTTGCCCCCCCGCCCCCCCCCCCCCCCCGCCATGCCTCTACTACATGATCTTGGCTACAAAACCAAAGATGGTATGAGGTTTAACAAATACATTTAAACTTTCAGAGTTTTTTCCAGAAACTTGAGAAACCCGAATTTCTTTCCTGAAGCCACACGGACAAAACTTGCTGCTAAACATCAACATTACCAAAACTTTAGACGATAAAACTTTTTAACAGCAGACAGAATGATGAGAGACTAATTGCAGGCCAACAAGTAACAAATAACTTATAACAACGCTCACCAGCAAGCCTCCCTCCTGGAGCTGTCTGCATCAATACAACCGTGCCCGCTGTGAGTGAAAGCATTCACCTCAGCCCAGAGCCGCTCTGAACCCCGAATTCACCTCAGCCCAGAGGTGCTCTGAACCCCAAATTCACCTCAGCCCAGAGCCGCTCTGAACCCCGAATTCACCTCAGCCCAGAGGTGCTCTGAACCCCAAATTCACCTCAGCCCAGAGCCGCTCTGAACCCCGAATTCACCTCAGCCCAGAGCCGCTCTGAACCCCGACACCTGACAGAGCAGAAGGCGCGATACCGTCGCAGCGGCAGCGGTGCTGGCGGTAAGGATGCAACCACAGCTGTGTACACTAGAGCTGGGGAGCCTCTGCCGGGGCTATATTGGGTGCAGGTGCTGGGCCGTTAATGGGGCTGCAGGGGGAGTTCCTGTGAGGACAGGATGGGGCTGCTCTCAGCCGGACACGGCCGGTTCCAGCTGGCCGCAGCAGAGCTGGGCACGGAGCTCGAGGTGCCTCAGGGGAGCAGCTCTGACAAGGGAAAATGTGTGAGGAACGGCCCCGGAACAGTAGGCGCAGGAGAGAAGGGAAGAGGTGTGAGAGGAAGGTGGTGTTTTACACTGGTTTATGTGCTAATTTTGTGAGTTAACTTTCTCCGTATCAAGCCTGGTTTGCCCATGATGGTTACTGGTAAGCCATCTCCTCATCTTTAACTTGACCCACGAGCTTTCCCATCATATTTTCTCACCCTGTCCTGTTTAGAAGGAGGAATGCAAGAGCAGCTGGGTGGGTGTTTGGCAGCCAGTGAAGCCTACCCACCACACTCAGCCAGGCTTCCTTCTGGGACTTCAGTGTAACCCTGTAAGCATCGCTCTCCCTCTGGTCCTTCTGCACATGGGTGTCAGCAGGGAGCTCATTTGTTGATGCAGCTTCTCTCCATCTGCATTCTTCAAATGCTCCCAGATACCCACCTTCCTCAATAGCAAGTTATATATTCACTTTCCTACTTCAGATCAATCATAAGCTCATGTTTTCTTCCTTTGAGCAACCCACTTATACAGAGGGTGGTAGATGATAGAAAGCATACCACATAGTGCTGCTACTTTTCCCCTACCTTGCTTGCTCCCTATTCCCATATTTATATTCTCCTGTGCAAAGAAGAATGCAGATTTCATTCTCATCCCCATAGCTCTTGCTACCACATGCTGAAGGAGACGTTATGCATCTCCTGCTACATGCAGGTCTTTGGCATTTATCCATTTTCCTTAGTCTCTGCTCCCTTTTTTGCTAGAAACACCAAAAGAGAAGTAAAGCAATGTGCATTTGGAGAAATACTCTCTAACATTCCAGGTATTTTAGTTTAGCCAAATTTTCCCCCAAAAGGCCACTATACAGCATAACTGAAGGGTGCTGAGGAATCTTTGTGCACACGCTGCCTTGCTGAATGTCTCAAAAGAATATTTTAATGAGCATCAAGCAGTATTCACATCCCAGCTGTAAATTTAAACCCATAAGAGCCTTAAAGGAATGACATTCAGCCTCTGCTCTGTAATCAATTGCTTCTTGCTTCTGATATGTTCCTGCCCTCCCAGTAAATTCAGGTACAAACACTTCAAAAAGTGAGGACCAATATTTTTGATAAAGATTAAACAAAGATCAATACTTTCCTTCTGGAAGTTCCAAGACTAAGTAATTTTAAATTTCCTAATCCTTTGGTGTTTTGGTTTTCTTCTCCAATCAGGAAAAAGTTATAGTCTACAAGTAGTAATTAATGTTTACTCTAGATGTCTACTCTGATTTATTTTTGACGATTACAGTTACAACTGACTTCAAAGCAACTCTCCTGATTGAAATTGTAACCAACCAGTGAGCCATAAAAATGCTATGTTTTGGTTCTCATTACATATTTATGATACCAAATATAATGAGTAATTTCAGAGTGCAGATTATCCATGCAAAATGATATCTTGAAACATATGGTCTAGAGTAACCAGCAGATTATTTGCCATACTATTGTGAAATAGGCTGGGATGCAGAGTCCTCTTTTGCTGGCAAGGTAAAAGGCCTAGGGAAACAGGACCATGACCAAAATAGGCAACCTAATTGCACATACTGATCAATATAATGGTAATTCCATCCAACCAACCTGAACCTCCTTTTGACCTTTAGTTTTATAGGAAAGACAGAACAGAGATATACAGAGATGATGGGTTTCACAGAAAACTGCTGGAGTTGAGGGTAAAGTAGAAAGGGGGCTTCAGCATTTTCATGCAGTCTGGTAGGTTTTTTACTCTACACAATAATATCTAGGTAACAGAATCATCCAAACTACTCAAAGAGCTCCTGTGATCTGCTGCCGAGTTAATTCAGTTCTGCTTTCTTTTTTCTTGCCATGTGAATAACTAATAAGCTGGTTTAAATTTCGATGCTTACAATCAGGATTTTTATAGAAATAGAATAAGAAAACATCGAACACAAGTGTGCTCTCTGTAAGCACATAGAATGGTCTGGTAAAGAGAACAGATGCTCAGATGTTCTATAGCCTATTTCAATTTCTTGGCTTTGTACATCCTAATGTGGAGTAGTCAATAATAACTGGGACAATAAAGTCAGGAGGAATAAAGGACAAATTTACAAAACTGTATGCTGTATTTGGAAAAAAAACAAACAAAAAAAAAAAACAAAAAACAACCAACAAACAAAAAAAAACCCACCACAATATTTTGATAAAAGAATGTTTTTCGGAGTGGAGTTTAATACACCAGTCATCCAGCTGTCCAATCACATGCACCCTCACTTGCTACATGTTCCAGACAATCTGCAAAACAAGGAAAATCAAAGGAAAAGGATACAAAAATCTTTCAAAAATTTTCAACCAAAATGCCATTTGCTAGACGTTTCCTACCCTGTGTTTAAGCAGGGTCTTAAGAAAAAGAAAGTGATGCTTTCTTTTAGCCCTAACAAACTTGCTGCCAACAGGCTTTATTTGTAGGAGCTGTGGGAGCTGTCTGTTCACATGGGCAAGGATTCCTGTTGAAACCACTCACAAGGGAGATGGAAAGTACGAGTACGTAAACTGATTAGAAGTGGACTTCATTGGTGATGTTCTACACTCACTGTTTTGTTACTCCTCAGCAGACTAGAATAAACTTGCTTTCCCTTATTAGTGCAGTAATGCATGATGGTGGAAATGTCTGTGATTATCTTTACGTGGTTATTCAGGAGAATCTCACATACACTGTGGACATAACAAAAACTGAAGATCCTGATGTGAAGGAATTGCTACTCAAAAAAACCTCTGACCAGAGCCAATTGCTTGTCTGAAGAGACTCCCAAGCTCTGATGTATGTGTTCACTGTGAGTATTCTCATCAGTGGAGGAAGATGTAATTGTATATACCTGACACACGGCACATCATGTCTCCAAAGAATGGTAGTTGGGAAGGGATCATTTGTTTGGAAAGTTGCTATCATTCTTTCTAGTTAACTGCATAAAGTCATAGCTGCAGAACCTAGAGATGAAGCCAGGTACTAGGTGTTGTGAACACAAACAGCTTCATGTGCTTCAGCAGAGACTGTCAGGTTTATAACCTAGCAGGCTGTCATGTTGAATGGAAGGTGATTAGAGGACCTGTTTGGAGGAAGATAAAATCTTTACAAGAAGGAGAGCGGATAATTATCTCAATGAAGTCTATAGTCTGAGCCAGAAAGGGGCATAACTTTTTTTTAGAACAGTAGCATTTTTATTACTGTCCAAAAATGTATGAATAACAGCAATTAGGGCTGAATTTGCTATTAATAATAATGCTAATAATGTTTACTTGAATACTTATAATTTGAAACTACTATGTCATTCATTTGTAATTCCATAATCCTATTTTTCAACAAAAGTAATTATTCAGTTTCATGAAAAGGAATTGCACTCAAATTCTTAGTATGGCAATGTAAAACTATAAAACAGTTAAAGAAGTCTACAGAAATTCTTATGTTACTGAAGCACTGTCTATGCAATTCAAGAATTATTATTGTTTTTTCAATGTGTTTTATTGAAATTCTGACCAAAACCACATAAAACTAAACCTACATCTTCAAAATCCCAACCCAGTACCGATATTCATATTTAGAGTAGACCTCCCATGTTCATTAAAAAATTAGAGAATACTGATAAACATTAAAATTTCACATTACTCTTCTAAATATCTTTGACAGCTTTACAGACAATCTAACTCATAAATGGAATCAGGCTCTAAACAAAGGCAGGGACATCTTCTTATGAAAATGCCAAAAAAGTGTAAGTAATTAAAAAAGAGATATTGTCCTCCTTATAATTTTCTGCAAATATAGTTATATTTTATTTTATCATTGAAGTATCATTAGAAAAATGAATCTTTTTCTTGAAAATGTCTTCATAAAACTGATTTCTAAATTCCTATGAAGTCATTTGCATTCATATGTAATGAGTTTATTTACATCATTATGAAAATGCTGTGTATTATTAACACTGCACTTGCATTTCAAACATACCAATCCCCCAAACCTGCACAGTGAATTACAAATGATCCAGCAGAGGGACCCCTTCAGTTAAAAACTGAGTATCAGCCATGAACCAACCCCTGAATCAACACCCACGAGCATTTTATTTAGGCACACCATACCACGTAGCGCCTAAATTAGTAAGATCACACAAAGCATAGCGATATTTCTGATGTAAGACAGAGAGGTTTAAAACCTAATAATAAATTCTCTCTTTGTATTCATACATTTCCAATAAAATCACATGTAAGGTTACTTTGCTATGTTATATTTTCAGAATACCATTCAATTACACATGACTTGGGCTCAAGTTGCCAAGTGGCTGAATACCACTATGTCAGTATTAGAGGTAAGAAAATTAGCTAGACAAATTGAATGTTGATACTGGACAGTAAAATAGGAACTGGTGCTTTGGCAGGAGCAGAAATTAATAACAATTTCTCTTCCTTATTTGAACCATTGCATTCCTTAGAATCAAACAGGATGCTCATCAGAATTTGACCATATGAAAACAATCTCAAACTGAAGTAGCACAAAAGAAATGTCTAAATTCATAAAGCATTCTATTATGTTGGAATTGAAGCAAGATGATGACTGGTACTGAAATTTGTAGGTTTAGAAAGTACAGTTCTGAAGCAAACACTTCCTAAATGTAGCTTCAGTTTAGGGGAAATTTTATCAGGGAATGTATCTTCTGCAGTTGTTGCCATGGCAGCTTACCCAGTCATGCTGCTGTAGAGACAATTAATTTTTCACATTACAGGAACTTGGTGTTTTATAACTTTCTGCTTTTTATTATTTGATTCTCTGAACTCCCAGAATATTGTTTCTACCCATTCAGAAGTGGCAAAACCTTTGTAACCAATGCTTATTCACATGGCAATATGGCAAAACTCCGTGCTTCTAGAACATTTATTCTAAAAAAATCATAAGCTATAAGAGTCTGCTTAACACCAATTGCCTTTAAGGGTATGCCTCTTTCATTAACAGAAAATTCACAATCCAGCAACTTACTGTGATTAGACTGATGTCAGACTTCTCTTTGAATCTATTTATTAATAATGATATAAGAAGACCTTTTTTTCTGAATGTAACAGTAATATAATAATAGCCAGGAAGCCATTTCCCTGCACACGACATAATACCTTCACTGTGTCCTTTGTCTAAAAAATTCACCTCTTTCCTCATCAGGCTGTCTTGAAACTTCCTTCTCTGACTGCAATTCTCAACTCATCCCCTATGTTATCTTAACTCAAATCCTCCTTCAAATATTCTGAGACTTGCATAGGCTTGCAGCTTAAAGTGATTGTCTGAATGTAAGCATAAAGTGATTACATGTTTTTCAATATTTTATTTTGATGAACATATAAAAATTTACCTAAAGTTAAAAAATCATTTTGGGAAATAACTTTTTATGTACATATGCCAAGAAAATGGGCAAGTTTATAAATGTATCAGAATAGCAACAGGGGAAATAACAGAAAACAGTTTGCAGACAATTATTTTATGACAGAACAGTATTGATAATATTCATGATAAAATTTTAATTTTGTGTTTCAAAAAGAGACAACTTAAACATTAAAAATAAACGGTCTTCTGTATTCACAGGCTATCTTGATCTCTAATTATCACATTCCTAATACTTAAATACACAGGATTATTTCCCCCCAACATAGGCAATGTCCTCCGAGACACTAAGTATTTAAACAAATACCCTTGATGAAAGACTAAAGTTTGCTTAAACATGCTGGTTTTCTTAGTAGTGAAATAAGCCAAAAGACAGTGACACCTTTATCACATTTTAGCACCATTTCTTGCCATTTTCAAGCTCAAAAGCATTCTGGAGACTGAAAAAAAAAAAAAAAAAAAAAAAAAAAAAGAAAGCTAACTCCTGATAGCACAGGTAATGAAAGACAGACAATGAACAAGAGCAGAGAATCATTTAGGGAATTGAAGCGGAACAGTGATGAACATGTAAAATCATAGAATAGATAGGATTGGAAAGGACCTTAAGCTCAGCTAGTTCTAACCCCCCTGACACAGACAGGGACACCTTCCACTAAACCATGCCACCCAAGGCTCTGTCCAACCCGACCTTGAACACCACCAGTGATGGAGCATTCACAACTTTCCCGGGCAACCCATTCCAGTGCCTCACCACCCGCACAGTAAAGAATTTCTTCCTCAGATCCAATCCAAACTTCCCCTGTTTAAGTTTGAAGCCATTACCCCTTGTCTTCTCACTACAGTTCTAATGAAGAGTCCTTCCCCAGCATCCTTATAGGCCCCCTTCAGATACTGGAAGGCTGCTATGAGGTCTCCACTTTGCCTTCTCTTCTCCAGGCTGAACAGCCTCAACTCTCTCATCCTATCTTCGTAGCAGAGGTGCTCCAATCCCCTGATCATCCTTATGGCCCTCCTCTGCAGTTGTTCCAACATTTCCATGTCCTTTTTATGTTGAGGATGCCAGAACTGCACACAATACTCGAAGTGAGGTCTCAAGAGAGCAGAGTAGAGGGGCAGGATCATCTCCCTCAATCTGCTGTTCACGCTTCTTTGGATGCAGCCCAGGATATGGTTGGCAGCTGGTATGCTGTGAAGACAAGGCAGCAGGAACATCTTTGCTGGTGTTATAGGTAAAGCTGGTGGCTTTCTCCAAACTCAACATCCACAAGTAATGTCATGAAAAACATTACAAAAACCCCAAAAGATGGTGAATCACCCAAATAGAGAACTGTACTGTTCATTTTTTTGTAGCATGAATCTGTATTGATGCTAAAGTTTCTGCAGTTTTACCTATACTGTATGAGTTTGAATCTCTTGGCAAAAGATTTTTGAAAGCTCAACCGAAGAGATGAACTTGCTATAAATTATTTTCAATGGTATTACTTGACTTGTCTTTTTTTCATTTCAATGGCATTTATTTTTCCCCAAAGCAATTTCAACTATTGCCTTACATAACTTTTATTTAATTTAAAATCAATAAAACAATGGGCATGTACCCCTGGTATTTCAAGAATGACATTTCTCCTTTGTTTTTACAGCACACAAACCAAACTAAAATCAATATTTTATCTTTCCACACTTGAATAAAAAAGGGTAATAAAGCACCAGGCTCACAGCGCTATATAATATTGATTACAGAGTCTTTCAAGATAAATTACAGTGACTTAAAAATTATTCTTGGTAAGCCAGCACTACAGGATTTTTTATCAGTTGCCACAACAGTTTTGGGCAATACATGTATCAGAATATGAGCTAAAGTACATTACATTAGGTGTAATTCTTTGTAAAACTTCAATAAAAAAAGATACTCATAGATCACACTTAAAAGTGAGTATGTTTCATATTTTTTCTGTAGGGGAACATGATGCAAGTTTCATGATAAAATTTATTGATGACAGTCTAATACATGTGCAACATATGGAGAACCACATCTAACAGCACAGAGTAGCATTCGTCTGCAGTCAAATCATGGTTTTGAGCAGAAGAACAATCTAGGAGAAGAAAATCAGTTATTCTGAAGACATCACTTCTTTTTAAGAAAAAAAAACAACTTTTCAAGATGAGCCTTTCCGGTGACTATTAACAGCACAGTCAAGTATTATTTATAAAAGTGTTTTGTTTTTTTTTGGGAGGGGGGGTATGGAACTTGTTAATTTCTCTGGGATTAGTGCTGCCAGCTCAGGACTGATACCATAGCAGTCAGAGAGATACTATGCTAGACAGCACCAAGGTTGGCGTGCTTATAACCTGAGCACCTAGCCTCTGACGCACATCACGCTCAGCAAGTCAGACTGTCTCAGCAAGGTGAAGAGCTCCACACTGATCTGTAGGAAGTCACAGACCTTAGTGCCACAGTTCTGACTATACTAATTCTTTCTCACAGCTATGACACACCAACTATGAGGAATCTTTTTCCACTTTCAAGGGGGTTGTGTGACCTTTTATAAAGCTCACCAGTGCACACGAGTGTTCATAAAAGGAATAAGTAGGGATGCAATGAAATTTTCCACTTTAGCTAACTGCTAACTAACTCCCCCAGACACATATGTCACCGTAATATTCTGAACTGCAGTGTAATGTGCAAATGCATCTCTGACAGAAAGCTTCATGTTCTACCAAGATTTTAACTTTTCTTCAAGGTTTTCTCTCAACAATGAATGTGGATTTAATCCAGATAAGGAACCCTTATGTCAAAATTCAAAATCTTACTTTTTCCTAGCAAACATAAAGACAAAAATAACCCCCAAAAATATACCTTCTAAAAAGGTGAGTCTGTTCTGCTTGGAGACAATGGTGAAATTGAATGATGGAAAGCAGAATCTAAATTTCCATAATTTTTTGAAAACAAAAATTTGAATAAAAATCAGCAGAATCTAGACATCTAAATCCCAATTCCAAAACTCAGTCATTTATGGAATCTAAGGGAAAAAATAAGAAAGGATTTATGTTACTGATTTTTTGATGCTCAAGCAAGAGTAAGAAAGGAATCTAAGTATCTGGTGGATTCTTCATTCTATTCCATGTGATTAAGAAGTTTATTTTTTAATTTATTTACAGAAGTTTTCATTCTGTATCACCACTATTGGCTTCTGACTTAAAACATGAACATTTTAATAATCTTCACATTTAAAGAAATTAATATCGACAGGACAGACCACAGAGCCAGCCATGCTCAATTCCATCATTTTTCTGCTGCAAAATTCAGTTTATACATTGAAGGATGAGAAGAGATATTCCTCATTTCTCTAGGCTTTTGGATGCAATTTAAGGAAAAAACAAAACCAATTTTAAGTTCCAGTAAGCTTTCATAGTTCATTTTTGTATAGGGAAACCTTAACTTAAACTGCGGTGTCTGTCACCCTGAGCATGACCAATGGTTAGCTGCTTTTCTGTAATGATATACGCTTTGCAGAAAGCAGGAATCAAATGCAAGGCTATATTTACCTGTCTCACCTGGCGGTGTTAATACCAAAGACATTTAAGTAAGCAGATAAAAAAAGTCAGAGGCACACAGGCTGTTCTGTCACATTTCTGTTAAAATCACCTCAGCTTCTGAACCCATCCCACCCCTTCCACTGTACTGTACACAGCATACCACCATTACAGGCATCACATAGGAAGCAAGCAAAAGGTGCCACCATATTCTCCTGGAGAAATTCAGTCATGAATGCTAATACTAAAATCTATACAGCTGAGATAATATTTAAGGGATCAAAACTAATTGGATAAATTTTGATGTAATAGTATCTCAACAAAACATGCTTCAAAGCAAACTGGAAGCGTACAATAAAAATTAGATAGAATTTTCTGACAACATCCTGTTTCACCATTTTCCAATTTAAGTATCACCATTGTTAATTCCAAAATTGCCACTGATTTTTCATTCAATACAGGAGGATTAGTTGAAAGTTAAATTAAAATAGAAATAAAATTAGTTAGCCCTGACAGAATAGGAAGGTGATGATTTCTGGAGCAACTTCTGAAATAATTAGATCTAGAGACTGGAAAATTTCCTCTAATCATAAGTAACACACAGTGGTAGCAGGGAGGCACAATGCAATCTTGAGGCTACATGTTGCTCAAAAAGCAGAAAGTAGAGACCTCAGGAAATGATCCTTGGCAAAGGCATTGTTTAATGTAGGTGCTGAAGGAAGTTCAACGGAAAACATTTATCAGAAATTTCCGTCTAGAGAGAAGATATGCTGGTTTAGGGAAAAATGCAAATATTACTCAGCAGACCAAGGGCAAAGGAAATAGGAAACGGGCTAGAGAGTTCTCTGAAATAATCTGTCACTGAGATGTAAGAAAACATACTCGTGCACTGGCAATTCTTTTATTTTTAAGCCTTCCACACCTCAAGATCCTTTTGCAGCATTGTGCCATTATCTGAAAGTTGGCTACTTCAAATTCAAGCTTCTTAAAGGTAGGATAAAAAGCTTAATTTGGTTCCTATCTTGACATATCATTTGCATGTTTATTATTTGAGCCTTTGGAATAACTCATAGGAAAGCTACAAGCTTATCACGGAAACAATACATCTTAGAAATGTTATAACAGTTGACTTTTGGTGCTTTTTAAAGCCTGAAGAGAAACAAGAGTGATCCAAAATCTTCTGGCAGTCTTTCTACATAAAAGGCAGAGTACACTTCTGCAAAGTGTGTCACCTCTGAGCCTGCCGGTGTTCGGACAAGGGGTGGAGCACCCCTTTGGGTAGCCAACACAGAGGAGAGGAAACATATTCCTCATATGTAAGACTAAACTTTTATGTGGGTAGACAAAAAGACTAGGCTTTGAACTCTGCATTTTTAACCTTGATATACGCTACAATGCAGGCACTAAATATCAAGAATGCCTTACTTACAGCTTGATAAGCTGCATGTATGAATGAAGGCAAAATGTATGCTTATTAACAGTTAACTATTAATATTCTCTATCTTAATATTATTGGCTAAATGAACAGAACAGTAAGTCCTTATATGTGGGAATATACTAAAAACCTTTCTTCAGCCCTATCTTATATTCTCAGCTTTGATTAAAAACCTGGAAAAAAACCCACAACCCCAAAATTTTTTCAAAGGTAAAAATCAATGTTAGAAATCACAGATGCTGCACTTAGAATTGCATTATCTTTTGGACTCTGCTATCCTTGAGTTCTTATTCGACAAATTATTACTGGAATTTTAATGCTCTCAGTTTGACAGATGCTTTACAGGCTTATCTGAAAACACAGCAGGAAAGGAAGAGAACTACCTTATATGGAGCATTCACACTGCTTAATTCCCAATACCAATAATATGAAACAAAACTCTCTAGATGCCTCAGCAGGAAAGTGAGGCTTCTCCAGAGGGTGATTTAGGGCAACTGAATTAGGCCCATTGTTCTGAGTTGCACTCAAAAGGCTCATAAAGCCTATGAGCCTATGTCCTGCGAAGTTTGGCATCAAGAGTATATAAAAAAATTGCAAGCCAGGAAGAGGCAATATGCTAGGAAAATAATCAGCATGACCGCAATCTTACATTCAACTGGGTGCTTGTCTTTGTATACCTGCTCTCCTGTCTCCTTTGTTCATCATTCATATCTTTTCCCTCACTCTACTTTCTGGTGTAAACTACAGTACCATGTGTTCCTCACTATTTCCTTAATTTATAACACAGATAAATGAATGACTTCATCAGAAGGATTCAACTAGGTAGAGTATTCACATGCCTAAATGCTTACAACATTTCCAAAGCAGGCTTTAATTTATCGTACATGAACACAGGAAGTGGATCTTTATAAAGTATCTCCTCAGTGAGGAAAAACCAGTTTGAAAGTAACTCATTCACAAAACCCTGTAACATCAAAAAAGCTAAAATGATCATATCTGATGCAGATGGATGTGACAGTAAAACACTGAGAATGCAATAGAACTGAAGTGCAGGGCCCAAGTACAGAAGCATTTTAAGCTTGGTTTAGTTGAAAGAGGAAAAGACAAAGAAATTACATAAATTATTTGGGAAATATGATCACATCATCAATCATAGCATTAAAGATGTTCTCAGTAGCTTTGTGTTCACTTCTATAATTCATTATGCTTCACTTCACAACAGTGGGAGGACTGTGGGAGACCTGGAGTCATACAGCCAGCTCTCTGGGTACACATCAATTCTGCAGGGTACAGGAGCTCTGCAGTGAGCTTGGCAGCCCTGGCTACAAGACACACATCCTGGCGGCCTCTCAAAAGCAGAACTGAGAGCCCTGCAGCCCTGAACCTGCCTATTGCAAATACTGAGGGACTGACTGGAGTATTATAGTACCGGCTTGTTTTCCAACTGCTTCTTTGAGAGGAAACTACAATGCACAATAAAGCAGGGCACTGCGTGGTTTCCTGCCATGTGGAAGGCAGGATGCAGCAAAGTGTGCCTGGAGAGCAGCACATGGAGCAGCTCAAGAACGGCTCTGAAGTGCACACTCAGCTTGTATTGCCAACATGTATCATGGCTCTGCTACATCTACAGATGAAAAGGATGCTGAACTAATTGAACTAATTTTCATAGTGCACTTTTAATTTCTATTAACAAATAAAAAGTCTGACTTTGCAGGGAGAAAGGAGTTAAAAAAGGGAGAAGGTATATACATGAAGAAATCATCCAGCTACTTCCAAGTTTCATGACATTTATATATAACTAAATAGTTCTGTATTTTTTTTAACACTGGGTATCTTAAAGCTATGTAGGTAGTGATGACAGCTAACTATTCATACGTCTATGTAAAGTTGGAGATCAGATTCAAACAAATTTCTTTAGGAGAGTTCATTTAAAAACCCAAACCCACCGCTTTGCTGGCAGTGTCAATAAAAAGCACTAATCTTGTCTAATTGCCTTACATGGTAGAGCTGACCCCATTTGATCAGGTTTGGAGAATAAGTTTGGGACTATCAAGGGGTTGAGGAAATTTGCAATCCTCTTACTCTTCCTATAAACACTGCATGGATAACTGGAAAGTTCAGGTTCAGTTGGAAGAACCACCAGTCTGGTTGTTCATTTTTAAACAGGTCAGTATTTCTACTCTTAATTGTTGGTAGATACATCATGCCACCTGCTGAAAAACAGCTGAAATATTTACTGCTTTTTAGTCCTATAATTAAGAAAGTGATTTAACACTTTTTGTTAAAATCTGAACAATTTCAGACTGCAACAAGAATATATTCTTGCCTTCACATGCACTTAGAGATTTACTGTTAAAAAAAAAAGAACAAAAAATATCCTTCAGAAAGCACTCAGCATAGTGGAAGACAATGCAACATTTTAAGTATCAATTTCTGCAAATACTGTATCTAGTAAGTCTTATGTATTCGTATGAGCATTCTCTGAAGGATTCCTGAACTAAGATACAAGAACTAAGTAACTTTTGGGGAATTACCATAATTAACCATTTTCCATTTGGAAACTGCCTGTTACCACAAATGCAGCCATGCAAAGCAAGGTTCCTTAACACTCTTGTCTGTTCTGATGAGACATAACTGCTTTAAATATGTATTGAGTCAAATAGACCCTGTAGCAAAAGAGTCAAAAAAAGCAGCGATGTCAGGAAACGTGAAACAACTGAATCCACAAATGTCCATTTTAGACAACAGAAAACAAGCTACCCCTGAAGCACAGAGAACAAGAGTGATCTCTATAAAAAATACACACGTGATATATAGCTGTTGTAAAATTCTCAGATAAGCTCTTTACAATATGGTGCTATGCTATATTGGTACTAAATAAACCACCTTAGAAGACATTATCCTGCAGCTGTCCTATAATGATGTGTCTAAAGCATTTTTAAAAGCATTAGGTGGTGCTAGATTTTCACAGCATCCTACCCCTTCATGCTGGATCAAATTGCACAATGCCCATTTTGCACAGTTTAGCGGTACCTACTTTGCCCCACAATATACAAAGATAAAAAAATTCCTCAGGGTAACTGCATGTTCAGCAGCTCTATTCAATAGCTTGACACAAGTCTTCAAAACAACCAGAAGAGGCATGATTTAATTATTTAACTCCAATATCAAGAAAGAAAATTGCATAATCCAAAGTGTACAACATTTGAACGCTTAGCTCAGGAAAGTAGCAAGATTGTCTATTTCTGCTCCTCTTAAGAAAATACAAAGTCTTTACATAAAACTTGGTTTACTACATACTGGATAATTATCTTGTCAAATAATAAGACAGTGTCAGTTTTGTTCCATTAGCTAGCTGAAGAAACTGCATGGAAACTTTCCAAGGAATAATAATATCTAGTAACACCATCCCTTGTAAGAGTTTTGTTTTTCCCCTCTTTCTTTCTACACTGCATATTCAGTGTAAAGAATTTTTAGACAGAAAGGCCCCCAAATTTAGCCCATAGACTGAAGTGTAAATACCCAGAAGAAGAAATTAGCTCCATCAAGTCTGTATGTCATATTATATTTACAACCAGATCCAAGAGTATGATGATTGGTACAACATAATCTAGAGATCAGGCTCACTGAGCAAGGTCAATGGAACGGAAGAACTCGCACCCTTCTCACTTTCTCTTACCAAAGAATATATATGTGCATCTGTTATAGCAGTAGATAATCTGGCTGACACTGTCAGTTTTCCCTGCATGCAAATCCAACATAGCACCTTCTCTCAAACACTTTGGAGTCTGTACTACAAATAACTCTGTGCTATAAATAACCTGTAAAAATATGCACCCCCAAAAAATTTTAGAAAATAAATAACATCAGTATGTTAAGGCTGCAGACTGCTTACTTTTGATGAAATTCTAGGAATTCTTACATACATCACTTTCTCTGAACTGTGTAGGTTCTAATTTTACCCTGTAATTCAATTTAAAGACAGCCAGTGCTGGATCAGTTCAAATAAAACAAGCAAATAAAGCATCATTACAGCATTTTTAAGCATCTTTGTAAACTTTAAACAACAACAATATTCACAAATGAGTTCATTCAGAAGTCAGTGAGACTGGGATAAACCCCATCAACTGCAGCAATCCTGCACGTCGTGTTTCTCAGGGCAACCCTGCGTGCCCTGCGTGTATTTTATGGATCCTTGCAGTTCCATGTGTACCAGTTTAGAATCACTGTGTAATTCAGGCTAGAAAGGTCCTCTGAAGCCCCTAGTCCATCTAGCCCAATCCTTCTGTCAAAGCAGGGTCAGATATGAAATAATAGGTAAATTGAAATTGTAATAAAATAAAAGGCATATGAATATAACAGCAAAAGGATGACTGCAATAGATACATGCCATAGTATAAACCTCTCAGCCACGCAATTTTCTCTCTCACTCACTCCCCTCTCTTTCACTCCTGAGGGGATGGGAAAGAGAATCAAAAGAATGCAACTCCCACAGGTTGAGATAAGAACAGTTTAGTAACTAATATAACACAAAACCACTGCTGCCACCACCAATAATAATAATGACAAGACAAATACAAGGAAAGAATACAATTGCTCACTACCTATACCCAGCCCGAACAAGCAGCGCATCCCCACACCCTTCCGGGTCTTCTGCCCTCTGTTTTTTCATCCTGGTCATGACATGCTGTGGTATGGAATACCTCTTTGGTCAATTTGGGTCATGCGTCTTGTCTCTTCTTCCCTCCAGCCTCCCCTCCTTCCTGGCAGAGCATGAGACACAGAAAGTCCTTGGCCAGCCTAAACATTACCAAGCAGTAACTGAAAACACTGGTGTTATCAGCCCAGTTCGCAGGCCCAAAATCAAAACCACAGTGCTGCACCAGCTACCAAGGAGAAAAATGACTGCTACTGCTGGGCCCATGACAATACATATTAGATTTTCAATTAGCAAGGTTTAATAATCACTGGCACACATTCAGCAAAACCAAGGACAAGAATGTTTTTCTCTAAAAAGACTGAAGTGAATTTTTTCCTATTTATGTATACCTTTATGAGTGTAAGAATGATATAAGAGAACAGTCTACCTGGTTTGCAGTCTTGCAGAGGAAAGCAATGTGTTAACACACGGTTTGGACTGAAGTATGGAGACATCTCTTTATGGCTTACCTCAGATACATATCAGCAGAGTCTGCTTTTATCAATATTATAGAAAAGAACAAGACAATATCACATTTTAGATGCAAATTGAGATGATTAATCAAAGTTTCAAGTAGACTGAAACATTCTCCCTGTTCTTTGAACTACCACGGTTCAGTCACGTTTGGGAATGCAAAACAGTTTGTGACTCTCACAGGCAACCTAGTACAACAGGATTTGCTGTGGCTTTACTGTCTGACACAGTCAGATACAAAGGAATGTGAACCTATCCCATGCCCCATCAAAATCCAAAGAGAAAAGCAAACTGTAATGCAAATAATATTTCAGCTTTTAGTTTAAGGGGTTTAAGAAACTTTGCAAAAAAGTCTTGCAAAAACTCCAGTACTAAAAATTTGTGTGTTATAATCCAATACTCTCAGTTACTTTTATTTTTTTTTTTTCCTACTGTTCATGCTGTCAACACTTCTGAGGTTCATTTTGGTGTACCAGCATCCTTAGAATTACAAAGTAAAAGCACTGTATTAAAAAGCTTCAGACAGGGAAATTTGTGCAACAGCATGTGTTACGCTATGACAAAATGGAAAAGAATGTGACACCATTATCAGCCTGCAAGAGCTGATATTGCACACATAAAGTCACTATAGGTACGAGGAGAATATTGAAGCTACTCATGTAATATAGCAAGGAAATTATATGCTGCCTTTCATAAAACAAGGAGCTATTGATAGTCAAAAATACTGGCTTACAGCATGCAAAGTAACTTGTAGCAGATAAATAATCTATGATGGCTAACAACTTTTGCACTTCTAAGGATGTCCTATTCATGTGTCATGGTTTAAGCCCAGCTGGTAACTCAGTACAATGCAGCCATTTGCTCACTTCGTCTCCTTCCTCCTCCCGCTCCCAGAGGGATAGGGAGGAGAATCCAAGGAATGTAACTCCCACGGGTTGAGATAAGCACAGTCCAGTGACTAAGGTATAACACAAACCACTGTTGCTACCACCAGAGAAATAACAAGGGAAGAGAATACAACCGCTCACCACCCACTGACTGATACCCATCCCGACTGAGCAGTGATCTAACCATTCTGGGTAACTGCCCCCAGTTCACAGCATGATGTGCTATGGCATGGAATACCTCTTTTTGTTTGGTCAGTTTGGGTCACATGTCCTGTCTCTGCTTCCTCATGGCTTCCTTTCCTCCCTGACAGACTGTGGGACTCAGAAAATCCTTGGTCAGGGTAAACATTACTGAGCAGCAGCTAAAAACATCGATGTTATCAGTGCTGTTCCCAGGCCAAAAGTCAGAAACACCACACTGCACCAGCTACTAAGAAGGAGAAAAATCACTGCTACTGCTGAACCCAGGACATCATGTAATTTGAAATACGATTAGATCCTATCTTAATTTCCATTCTTGTTTTGGAAAGCATAATAAAAATGTATCTTTTTAAAATATTCAGAAATTTCTCCACATTCTGCCTTGAATATTGACTTACTCCACACATCTGTAAGTCAACAAAGTGATTTTAATTTTCTGTACATAATTATTCAGTGGGACCTCAGGTGAAGCCCATTTGAATGTTTTGTGAGGTTAAAATCATGGTACGTCTATTCACTTCCTTTTCCCTAATTATTTAGTTAATCTAATTCCTTTTTCTCAGCATTCCACTAACTGTCTTTCAGTCAGACTTCATGAAATTTCTTTCCACCCCACTGGCTCAAAACTTAGTCATTCAAAATCACTCCAGATATCACCTCCCTCAGCATGCCTGGATGTAGTACTTCTTGGAGTTTACTGTCTTTCCCCACTTTTGCCTTTCTAGATGCTCCTTAATAGGAAAAAGCAGCTTGCAGGGGAGTAGAGAAACAGATAGCTGGGACAGAAACCCAATGTTTTCTGCACACCTTAGTTTTAGTAACTCCTGATGATGGTAAACCATTTGGTATGGCTTAAGTGAATGGAGATGGTGAGGGTGTCTAACCACGTAACAGTGTCAGGAAGAAGAAATACTATAAAGCTGAGCAGAGGCAGAAAATACCTAAGAAGTAATTCTACATAACCTTAGAAAATGTCCACAGGCTTTTTTTGAGACATGGTTTTCTGTACTCTTTCAGAAATTTTGTTCTTTGCTGACAGCAACATTTTTACTGTTTGGAGCACAGTATTTGTTATTCATCTTTTACTCAATTATTCTGAGTTATTTTACATTACTCATATTTAGTTATTTATTCTTCTTATATGGGTTACAGTATTTCACTAAATGTTGAGTATGAATTTGGATATGTAACTTGTTTTCCTAAATACATATCCCATACAAAACCTCTATTAAAGAAAGAAAAAGCTGCATGGTTTCAAAGACTAGGAGATCAAAGCAGCCAGTGAAAAGGAATGGTGCCTTAATGAGAAAACTAGGATTGCTTTCCAAAGGCCAGTCTTAATCCTTTCATATAAAATTCATATATGGAAGTAAGCTGAGGTCATGCTTCAAATAAGTTATTTCAGTAATTAAGTTACGAAGTCTAACTTGAGTATTTGTCTAAAAATCCTAAGCATGTGACCATTAAAAGCTTAAAACAGAGTTCCTTTAAATCCTCATGCATTATGGAGTATTATTTGAGACAGTCAAAAACAAAGGCTATGAAAATGAATGTGGAATTGCTGATAGCTTGATGACAGATACTTTTTAATGTACTGACTTTAAATAATTAATTTTGGAAGGCTGACCTTAGTGCACTGGAAAACCCGCACACAAACTGAGATCTCTAACTGTGTATAGTGCAAGAGCTCATTTATTTAATCACAAACAGTTTCAAGACTTATACATAAAGACATTATGGTAGAATGGGAAGACACAGGAATGAAAGTTATTATCTCCATTTCTATTCCTACTAACGTAAAATCTCCTGCAAGTGAGATACATGAGGCATGCTGTGATGTAACCCACTTAAGATGCTAAATGTTTTATGAACAATTATCCTTGATTCTTAGATACTTTTCATCCTAAAATTGGGGTTTTTTTAAGGCACTCAGAGCTCTTTAGCAAGACTAAGCCTATTTGTAGTATAAAATGTATTAAACTAGTCCTCTAATACTAATGCCAGTCTTACAAGCAGTATTTTGGAGAACAGTTTCTCCCTTTCAGTGAGTATGTACTTGTCAAACCCCAAAAATGAGCCTAAGGTATAGAAAAGAAACAAACTTCTAATCTGTCCATTAAACAAAAGACTTTACTGTAACTAATTCATGAGTTTCTGCTTTTGTCCTATTAGATGCTACAGTTAACACATGGCAATTTGTGGCATAAAAGAATGGTGCTCTGGAACTTTCATCATCCTGTAAATACACACTGAATTAAACTGATCTTCTACTGCTTTCCACGATCTGCAATTATTTTACACTCAAGCATCTTTACCTATAGTTTCTCCCGGATAAGAATTCAACATAATTAATTATGTTGAAACACTTTTACCAGCAAAGTGCCGCATCTTTGAATTTTGAAAATTTATCTTGTATGTTATTCTGGAAGGTGAAGTGCACAGTCCTTTACCAGCCTCAGGTGCCTGGATCTGTGCATCCAAAGACAGATAAAAATGATAGAAACTGAAAAAGGATTAAAATGTAGCTGGTTTCCTTATTTACTAAAATATAGAAGTAGAAGGAACTTATTTTATATGAAATTTACTTCCTTGTTACAGTTTAGAGTTTGGAAACTTTTTCATGAAGAAGGGAGATGTTTAAGTCCTGTATTGCTTGAATAGATACTGACAATTATTTTGCTGGTATCTGTTCCTTACATGCTGACAGAGAATTAGCTTCCAGGAGGACTCAAGCAGTTGGAGGCCTTATTTGAAATTCTAAGAAATAAAAAAACAGTCATTTAAGGAACCTATGCATTTTTCCTCCATGTAAACATCTCAGTGATGCTCCTTTTAAATATATTTTGTTTGAAACAATATTTCCTTGATAAGAAATAATAATCACGTCTTTCATCTGTTGTGTTCATCTGCTTCTATAGTTAATTTCTCCTTCAGCATTTTAATTGACTGTCAGTACTCTTCATGCTGTGGGAAGCATTAGTCACAATATGAAGTCACAATAGGTTTATAAATGTTGCAACTGTATCTTAGAGGGACCAATAGGGTTATTGCTATTATTAGGTTTAGAGGCAAAAGAGCTGTCTTACATTTGAACTGATTTCTTCAGTTTAAAAAACTCACCATTTGGAAACAACTTTTTTTTTAAGTCATTGTGAAATAGAATACAGACCAAGGAAATGGCAGCATGCTTATGAAACCATTACTGTCTGTCCCATGGTTCCCCTCATCTTGTTCCTGCCCTGCTCTGAGAGTTCATTATCATCACAGAGAATTAATGTGCTCTGTTCTGCTGAACTCACAACACAATATGCTGAACACAAAGCTCTGTGAGCAGCTCAGGGCTAAGCTAATAAATCCACCCTTTCAGCTGTTCCAATGTTTACAGTGTAAAAACAACCCAAATGTCCCCTTGTCCTTGCTTTGGCAAAGGAAATTAAGCATCAATACAGCAATAACTTCTAAACTTCATCCAGCTCCTTGGAGATCTTTTTTCCCTAAAACATGCTCCTGCTTTTCTGTCAGCTGTTAGGGTTTCTGTACCTCCTCCAACCCTGCCTATTTTTAAAAGCCAAACAGAAGTCTCTGTCTCATGCTTCAGGAGACCTTTGTGTTTTGTAAAGTCATTGCTGCACAAACTCACTGTCTCCAGAAGGTAGTACAACAGCTTCCCGGCAGCTTGTTTTGAAGGGTTTTCTACTTCCTCCCTTTTTTTCTCAGCATCTTGGTAGATTTATTTCTTAACTGATTACATTAATATGTAATATGGATACTTCAAACAAACCAAGTTTAATTAGACTTAATTTCTGCCAAGTCTTATTCAACAAACATTACTGTGTTGAAGTATAAACCTGGCAACAACTTCTCTACAAATTATTATCCACCTAGCATTATACACCTTTGAACTGGCAATGATTAACCTAAGAGGTGTGAGAATAGACTGCTACTATCTTGTCAGAGTTATATATTTTTTGTAATATAATTGCAATAGTTTTGGGGGAAAATTTTAAAAATGCAATATGTACCTATTTTACTAGGCCATCACTGACAGAATGACACCCAAGGAAAGATGGTTTCAGGATTTCTAGGACTCTTAGTGCTCTTGGTGTTATTATCAGGATTAGCAAGTGCTTCTTTCTGTTTTTTTGGGAGGTTTTGCACTCTTAGCTTGAGGGAACAGTTGGAAGCTCAAAAGTAGTTTTATTCAGCCAAGTATACCCCCAAAATAATCCCAGCAAAGGATCTGCTCAAGGACAGAAAGTTCACCATTCTCTGCTATTGTCTCACTTAAAGTCATTTAGGAATACTTTGGTCTGGAAACAGGCGTGGCAATGGACCCATAAAAATCTCCTCTCATCATGAATTTGATAGGCTAAATGAATGCCAGACCATAAACCTACTAGATGAATGCCTACAGAAAGCCCCAGTGATTGAATAAAAACTGTTTCACAGAGAGCAAAAGAACTGTTCCCTGGATTACATTTGTGTCACCTGTCTGTCCTGCCATGGAAAACAGAAGAAAAATACATTGGTGTATGGTGCGAATGGGAAGGGGAATGACAAGTAAGAAAGAGTGAGTCCTGTGGGTACAGAACTGCTAAAAGCCTGGAAGCAAGAATGAGAATTGGTTATGATTGGAACCTTTAAGTATTTCTTGACTAAGGTCCATATGAAAATCTGAAAATAAAAAGCTTGTGAACCATGAACTACAAAACTCATTCCCTTCTGAAGGATCTATTAATGATGATAGTGACTAGGAGTATCATCCCCAAATTGTTTGAAACTGGATCTTTGTACACCACAGAACAAATTAATGGTTTGCAGCAACAAAGTTATTTCTAAACCCCTTCCCTAATTTCCATAAAGCAATTAATATTCTGAAAGAATGTTGTCTGGTATATTGGTGGAAATATAATTAACAAAATCAACACAGCATTTACCTCCATATTTGTTCTGATAAACAACAAAATATGCTGAAGACAATGTTTTTGGAATAAATTGTTCCTTGTATTTTCTTTATGGATGGCATGAGTTGGCCTTAAAGCTTGATTGTCATTCAGGATTTTAATTACAACCATAGTAATGAATGCTTCCAAATTCTAACAATAGCTGTTGAGTTTTTTTAGTTTTAATCATTCTTCCCTCATTGTACAGAATATATTTTTTAAAAGTATTTATTGTTTAAACAGCAATTCATCCTATAGAGCAGGAAATCCCTCAGGAAAATCAGTAAAGAATTTTAACCCTAAGGGGCTTGACCAAGGCTGACCACCAGATAAACTACAGATGATGCTCAGAACCAAAACAGTTCAGTATGAAAAACTAAATTTAACTTAAAAATTAAAGACCTTCTCCCATGGTAAACATACTGCCTCTACAATACTATCTGCTTTAGGCTCTATGGAGGATTAATGGCTTTCTACTCCTCAAAAGTAATAAAAGCCACTTTCACTGTCTTAGCCAATCCCACAGACACTTCAGTTATGTATATTTTTCAGGACCTTTAAACATCTTTTTTCTTGTTGGCATCCACCATGATAATAATTTTCAATATTGTTTGGTCTATATTAAAGCCTGATGAAATATTCTCCACTAAAAGTACATTTGCAATTGATTTTCTACTAGTTCATACATTTTAAGAGTGTGTATAGCATTAATCTCTGGACTTGGCTGAAAGTCATAAAAATATAACAGGAATTCTTGTATTAGTACTCCAAGATACTTTAATTGCCACCCTTCATTTGGTTTTGTTGGCTTGAACAATGTCAATATAACTAGAAAATGAATTATAAAGAATATTTCTAAAGTCAAGAAGGGAAGGATCTAAAAACTAAAGAAATCTGTCATATTTCCTTTGCTGGCTTTTTGTGGGTTTTTTTTTGTTTTCTTGTTTGAGGGTTTTTTAACCTAAATATGATATATATGTTGCTATATATATATGCGTTATCCATATTTTGTGATGTTTTGCATTTGTAAAATGTACCTGGCTTACACCTAATGATCTCAGAAATAAGGTTGCTTTTTTTTATACACCAGGATTCAACATGGGGTTTTTTTGGTTTTGAGGTTGTTTTTGGTTGTTCAACCAATAGCTCTGCACAGTGAAATCTGCCTCAATTCTCTCTTTTCAATCCATAAATTTCAGTCTGAAATTAGACAGTTGGAATAAGACTTTCTCATTTACTTCTATGCTTATTTTGTTTGTCTTATGCTGGCCTGCTTTAGAATTCTTGTTTTATTCCAGTCTACCTTCAAACTAGTGAGCAACTCCATAGCAGGGTTTGCCACTGTGAGAACACAAGGATGGTCACTAGGAGTGAGACCAAAGGTTTCTTCTCATAGTGAATGAAAGTAGGTATCGGAAAAGTGTGCAACGGCAGACCAAGCATACAGCTGAACATCCCCAGAGCTAGGCATGGTTACTTGTACTTAGTGATTCTATTGATTCTATTGATCTGTAAAGTTGTCCAATGTTTTTTAAGCCCATATTAACTTTTAGGATTCCTAGGACCCTTTCGTAGAAGTACAGTGGTCTAATATCTTCCCTTACAAAACACCCACCTCCCTAGTTCTGAATCAGAGCAGCACATAGTATTCAAGTGAGTCATGAATTCACTCATTGACTTCTTTGTTTCTTTTCAAACAAAAGCAGAAATTGCTATTAATAATTTTTGTAGATCTTATCTCTTTTTGGTCATTTTTACATTTTCATGGGAGCATAATCATAACCCAGGCTCTTGCTCACAGGTAATAATACATTAAGATTCTCTGGCCAGAGGGCATTAAAGCATACTTGCTTGAATCAAACATGTAAATAAGAACCCAGGACAGTTGTAGTCTCAGTTTGTCCTTTGACTTTCCTGTTAACAGGGTAAAGTTCTAATACCTGAATTTTAATGAAAAAAAAAAAAATATGGCCAGAGCTACTAGCTTTATTAAGATGAAACTATTTGTACCAAAAAAAAGACCTATTTTTTTCTAGTTATAACTAGGATTCAATTTTTGTACCATTCAGCCAGTTCTCACTCTATCACGTGGGTAAATGAAATACAGCTGACATATGTAACCAAATCAACATGAAATCCTCATCAAATCAAAAGTTACCTTTAGTCAGACTTCAGAAGAGAGCCCTTGGTAGAAATACAAAGACAGCAAGTCCAATACTTGCTCTGAAATACATAAGGTTCTCACTCAAAGTGCTATTTTCTCACAGACCTGAATCTCTGGATTCTCTACCACACAGAACAATGTCTGACATATATCTACCCAAATCCTA
This sequence comes from Forpus xanthops, assembly GCA_032466535.1. Lineage (NCBI taxonomy): Eukaryota > Metazoa > Chordata > Aves > Psittaciformes > Psittacidae > Forpus > Forpus xanthops. Next base: position 3,419 of record JASSUY010014574.1, on the reverse strand, counting down.
CTATAACACTCTGAACCACATTTATAATCTTTTAATCTTAATTTAAAACATGCTCCTCATGAAAAAAAAAACCTCCCTTTTATCATGCCAGTTTTGCTAAGACTGTGATGTTTCTTTCACCATTTATTACTGAAATTGAATAGTCTACAGATGCATCGTAACGAACAGTAGCGACATACAATCTATCTCCAGGCTGTCGAGCAAGGTGACACTGAAAGTCTTTAATTTGAAATTGTATGAAATTGTCTTTCTTACTGAGCTCTAAGCTAGGAAACAGTTCATGTTTGACAGCTTATTTAACAGGCTTTGTTAACTTCAGAGGCAGTTTTATCTTTGGCCATAAAGCAATGTAACTGGAGTCAACAAGTTCCAGAAAGGAAGAAAATGACTGAAATAATGATATAAGAAACAGTAAAAGTGCATACACTATAAAAAAAAAGAAAAAAATAAAGCACTACTTTCTAAAATAAATCATTTCAAGTTTATGGTTCGCTGTTACTTCTGCAGCAGCTCTAACACTCAGTGCAATTTGCTGAACACTCTTGTTATTCTAAGGCACATACCATGACTGTGTCACAATTTTCCTATCTAATTAAATAGAAACAGCTTTCTGAGTCATATCCAAGGAGGTATTGTAGTCTCACTAATACACTCTCTCATGTTTGCACGTTGTAAAGGCCTTCACTCTAAAATAGCCTTTATCTAATCTCACGTGGCTAAACATCTCACATCACTGTCTGCATTTCTTTTTTGAGAATTCCCTTTAAACCTCAGTTCAACATTTCATATAGCCTTGAAAAGCAACCTTCAACATTACCTTTCATGGAGAGTTTTGTATCCTGTGTATGTCTTAATGAGAGATAGGAGATCCTGAAAGAAAGGAAGAAAAAAATACCAACAAATGACTAGAAAAAGCTAGCCCAGTGCTAAATCAATCCTGGAAGGCTGTTTCCCTTGTGCAAGAGGCAGTATTAAAGAAAATGTCTGTTAAAAGTAGGTGATAAATATGAAGCTATCTCCATCAGATACGCAGCTTATGAAAAAGTATCAGTACAAAGTAGTACACTAAGGCACAAAATACTAGACTTAATTTTTCAGCCCTGTATTTACTCTTTAAGATCAAAAAGCTTAGCTCAAAACTCTTCAAATCTAATTATTCAATTACCGTGAGATTTTATGCATTGATCGTTTAGGAAGAACAAGGAAAAAAATATGTAGACCTTGTACTGTTTTAAAACTGAACTTCCCTTCAAATTTAAAATACCATTTTGTACAAAATAAAGTATTTTGGGATACCTGAGTAGCTTTCATTATATATTAAAGAGACTATGACTTTCAAACCGCATGTTTTTCAGACTGTCCTCCAGGAAGAATGAATCTTATCCTCAGAACATACCAAACATAACATCTATGTTTGTAGGTACAGTGCCCATAAATATTCTCATTAAAAAACAGACATTTTTTGCCTATTTTTCATATAAATCTAAGTGGATAAAGTGCTCCCCCGAGGTGTGATGACCCATCTATGCTGTTCTTAGCCTGATGCAAAGCCATCTTCCTAGAAGGTGTTATGTATTATTCTCAGGTGTTATCATCATTAGATTACAAACTGCTCTGGGGCAAACGTCACAAACTTTCCTGTAGCTAGATCAATGCATAATCCAGTGCACTAAGGGGATAAAGAAAGAGGCAAGGCTTACAGCAGTCATGGTGTTTACCTTGGAGAGACTGTCCTTTTCCACATTAGCCTTATGATTACTTAATAAAATATATATTCTTTGAAAGTCTGTAGGAACCTTCATGGCACTTCCAAGGCAAGTGTCTTACCACTGATTCAGAGAACTGCACTTTTCAATAACGCAGTTTTTCTGTTTTTTAACAGTGGAACTGCTTTAATTGGAAGGTATTTGAGATCAAACATAATAGTGAGGTTATAGTACTTTTGTAGGAGATGAGAAGTTAAGAATTCCAATTGATTACCAACTCAAGGCTGTGACTAACTACTTGCACTCTTACATGATGTATCAATCTAACAGTCTAGCACATTAACCAGCACAAAGAAAGAGTTCATCCGATAAAACTCCCTCCATCTGTATGAAAGTTACACTTGCAGTCCAAATACTTTTTAACAAGAATAGACTTTCTCTGGGCTGAGGCTGATGACAGTTTCCAAGGAACTGCCTGCTTCATAAAAAATGAGACAACAGTAAGAAATGTTCACTAACTGTACTCTAGCAAAGCAGGATGGAATGGCACTTTGATTACATTTGTTTTTTTTCAAATATAACAATGCTTCCATGCTGTATAACTTCAGAAAGCTTGCAACAGGTTATAACTGATCAATTCACAAAAAAACATATTGATCTTTCAAAGCTAATCAGTTCCTTTTCAAAACAAAAATAGACCTTTTAAACAAAATTAAAAATCAATGTACAATTGAAAAGGACTGCATTAAAGTTATAACAGTGTGGTAGGCTCATGCAAATATCACAGGAAAAACCCCCCAACCAACAGATCAGATTCCAAAGCCTAACTTCAATTTACATCTTTTGTACAAATTCCACTTAAAAACTTCAGTTTCATTGAACAGAGTGAGACTCATTAAGTATCTTCAGGTATGAGAAACTTGGGAAATAACTGAGACTATTATGAAAAACTACAAAGAAGTAATATGGAATCTTTCATATTACACAGCATCAGTGTTCAAATCCCTCTGCAGCCATTATCACACATTATGCAAGTGTTGTAATGAACTTGTATACTTGTATAATGTGGCAGATTTACAGCTGGGCTTAAACCACGACAAAATGCTAATTAGAATTTCTTGGAAGTTGTAAGAACAGGAAGTGTTTACTGAGCTCTGACTAACACTCTGCTAAGCCACATGTCCATTTTTAGCATGATTTACTGACAATGGTTATTTAAATGCAGCTACAGGAGGATCCCTGACATGGACCAAATCTGAATCACCCTGCTCATGAAATGAAGGCTTAAGTTCAGATGTAATTTAAACTGCTATATACTAATACAGTAGGCTGTATATGTGGCTGAAACACCTTACAATTATAAAATAAACAGGTTTCCAAAATATCCATGCTAATCTGTTACGAAATAACTTTGACAGTACCACACTTCCATTTATGATGAGAAGTCACTAGTAGGAAGCATCACTCATATGACTAACGGAAGTTGTTTACAACAAACTGAGCTCAGTTACTTCACTGTCACCATAGACAGCTAAGCAGTACACTGGATGTACCACTAACAGCAGCCCCATGCTAACTGTAATGGGGACTTACTCATACTTAACAAAGTTAAATACAAAGATTATTCCCACTCTGTTTTTCAACCTACATAAGCACGATGTAACCAATGTCTTTCCATACATTACTTTGCATACATGTCGTAGTTTGAGGGCG
>JASSUY010014573.1:0-18679 GCA_032466535.1 Forpus xanthops | reverse complement strand
ATTGCTCCAACCCAGGTGTAGGACCTTGCACTTGGCATGGTTAAACTTCATGAGGTTGGCATCAGCCCACCTCACAAATAAATGCTGTTAAAATTATGCAAATAGATGTATAAATGTATACAATGTATAGCTGGAGTACAAACAGTGATTTTACATTCAAATAGCTGCATTTTGTATTTTGGTTTAAATTTGTAAACTCCATGAAGATCATACATTATACTAATATCATACATACATTATAATAATGTCATTTAAAATGGTAGATTGGTTATCTAAGATTTGGTATGTAGACCCATTTGCACCTCCATTAATTACAATAGAAGACATGCATATACTCATGAAGTAAATTTGACCTTAGTAGGACTAGGAAACACTTCTTCCTTAGTCATTTACTTCATCTTCCGGAACAAAAGCAGATTCATATTTTTATTATTTATGGACAACCCTAAAGACCATGATCTTCCCATTTCCTTTTTCACATATAATGTGGTGAATCAGGTCTAACGGCAGTATTATAAATGAAACACCTACAAGGAACAATCTCCAGCACTGAAAGTTCATAATATCAAAAAGCAGGCTCTATCCAACATCACTAATATAGGTCATGATCTAGAGATCTACAATGCTCACTTTTTCCCTCACTCTGTCAGTCCTATTACTTTTCCTGAAACCAAAATGAATACTGTGCATTTTAAGATTAAGGTCGAAGGAGATGATCTTACCATTGCTCTTGTGAGACCCCACTTGGAGTATTGTGTGCAGTTCTGGTGTCCTAAAACATAAGAAGTCATGGAGCTGTTGGAACAAGTCCAGAGGAGGGCCACAGGGATGATAAGGGGGCTGGAGCACTTACACAAAGACAAGCTGACAAAGTTGGGGCTGTTGAGCCTGGAGAAGAGAAGGCTGCATGGAGACGTCATAGCAGCCTTCCAATATCTGAAGGGGGCCTGCAGGGATACTAGAGAGGGACTCTTCATCAGGGACTGTAGCTATAGGACAAGGGATAATGGGATGGGTTCAAACTGAAACAGGGGAAGTTCAGGTTAGATATAAGGGAGTTCTTTACTGTTAGGGTGGTGAGGCACTGGAACAAGTTGCCCAAAGAAGTGGTAAATGCTTCATCCCTAGCAGCGTTCAAGGCCAGGTTGGACAGAGCCTTGGGTGACATGGTCTAGTATGAGGCGTCCCTGCCCATGGCAGGGGGGTTGGAACTAGATGATATTAAGGTTCTTTCCAACTCTTAACTATTCTATAATTCTAGTTAAGGAATGGGAGGATTATGGTTCTATTATATAAAATAATAACAAAATTCTATTGATGTCTTTTACTATTGAATAGGCTTTATGAAGCATTAAGAAATTGATGCTCATGTTCCATTTTTAATCTGCTTTATGGAATGTTTGAGATGTGCGTACAACATCCCACTATTTGTTTGTAGGAGTCAATTTAAACTATTTCAGGGAACATAAGAATTATATATGAAATACTCAAAAGTTCCATCTGAATAAACACTCAAGTTTCCCATCAGCTTCAAAGATCTACAAATAAACTTTGTGCACAATTTGAAGTGAAAAACGTGTATTGCATGCATCTGACCTTTTTCTTTTAAAATGCTATTCTGCCTTATCTAAATTATAGATGTTTAGATCTTTCTGTATTAAATAATTGTAGGTGGAGGGATGAAGAGCTTCATAGCTAATATTTCACCACAATACATATTTATGGGCACTCAGGTTTTATTATCAACATTTATTGTACCAAGTGTGAATTCATGTCGTGAAACCAAAAACATTTCAGAATATATGGCTAGTAAAGCTGTTTTGAATGTCTATTAATACTTCTAGAGGAGGGATGAAAAATTATGATAGCTAGATATTTTAGGGGAACAATATATTTAAATATTAGGGTTTTTTTATTGAAAGATAAAATCCAGTTACCTTCCGGAAACATTATTTTTTAATTATCGTGTTTTTATCAACTATAACTAAAATGTGGTCTTAAGTTGTTACATGAAAAACTTAAGCTGCTAAATGAAAATGCATTCATTTGCTGCAAGAACTCCATTTAGAAACAAACCAGCATGAATTAAAACCATGTAAGTAAGAAATGGTTAACTGACATAGGCAATTGTTAATATGAAGTTCTGGTGGATATTGCTGATGATACTGAAGAGAAAAGAATGACTGTTTTTTTCTTTGTTAAAGGAATGTGATTTCCTTCAAAATAAACTGCATGGCACTAATCCTTCTGAAAGCAAATGGGCAGATTTTCGAAATATACCCTCAGAGAGAAGACAGTATTCTGCTTTACATTAATATAACAACAATTTTACAACATGAGGAAAAAGTTAATCCACACTTCTATTAACACTTCACCCATGAAAATCAAATCATAGCATTTGATCTTGCTCTCACTAAATTCAGTGTATTGAATATAACAGAAAGACAACCTCATCACAGCTAAGTCCAGTACTGGCCCTGCTGCTCTAATTAGACTTTAACAATGTTAGTTTCTTTTTTCTCTCATCTTTTTACTTCATTTCCCTTGACTGGAATGCAATTTCTCAAAAATGTAGTCAACTAATCATTAACTGGCAGCAGCATATAGACTGAAACTTTAAATTGACAGTTGCGGCAGTAGAATAGCAGGAATTTATAGAAGCGTAACTGTTTCTTCTGCTGGGTGTGTGATAACTGTTTTTCTGTTCATTTACATTCAAAAGTAATTAAACTCTACAGCAGAACTATGCACTGTAATGTTGGTGCAAACTCTGGAGGTTATGCACAGATTCCATGAAAACATCACGGTGGGAACTGTCATTTGTTTGCATTGTCACTTCCTAAAAATTTGCAGAAACATACCCTTGAAAGAATTAGGTCACATAAAATGTGGCCTAAGGGCTTCTCATTTCTGTTTTCCCCAGTGGAGTTCTGCAGCTGATGTGATAAAACCGTTCTACATCAATAATTTTTTCAGTTTATGTTTCCTGAAATATTTGGCTTAAGGAAATAAATCATCTTTATCATTCAGTGGGAAAACTTCTTTGTCTTTCCTTACAGATCTGGTTTCTTGATACAAATGCAGTGGTGTTACAGTGCACATAAAGGTGCATAATAAATGTTGGCAACTGTAATGGTCTTTTGAATCTTCTTCAGACGGTTGTAGTTAAAGCTGTGCATTAAAAAGCATATCAGTAATGTAAGAAAATGATTACAGAAAAATTTGCTTTCCCTAGACATTACAACTTACATATAAATAAAAGCAACTTCAAAGCTGAGAAATTTTCTCATGACATTCCTTACCGAAGTCTCACAGTGTCTGATGGTCATGTGTGCCTTTTCCTGTTAGAGGGGTAATGTATAGCTGTACTTTTGGTACTGTGAAAAAAGTTACAACATACCTAGCACTTTTCATATTGAAAAATAAGCTAATTAATCACTGTAGTGGGCAGAGAAAAGCCAACTCCCTCTCTCATTTAGTCTTCTGAAACACACTGATTTACATAGTGAGGCATGAATATAGCTGACAGCAGTATTAGGTTCTTCATTTCTTAATACTTTGTACACGCTTGCCTTGCTCGGTTGCTTGCTTCTTTAGTTAGGACATGCTTTTGGAATAAATAAACACCCTTTAGTCCTGATTTTGCAATCACTTACACACTTGCATGGCAGTTTCCTGAATCAGATGAATCAGAACTATATCTGCTTATGATACCAAGAACTGCATTTTATGTAGCATGAGATTTATCTTGTTGAGGAATTTCGCATTAATTTTGTTGAACTCCATTTTCTGAAGCGTCTGATGCACATGCTTAAATATTTTCCTTGCGCTATTTTCTCCTCGTTTCACCTTTTTTTTTTTTATTTTGTAATATTTTGCTTAAGCTTACAATGTACAGATGATGCTAGCATCTAGTTTATGTTTGTCCAACTTGCCTTATGGTCACAGCAGTTCTTCTTGAATATTTGGAAAGACCTCTTGTGAGTAGAACACAGAAAGACCATCTTAATGTAGTTGTGCAATAAAATAATGCCTTTAACTGTTATTGCAATATAAATAAAAATACAAAGAATAAGCTTGTATCACTTTTAGATCAGTTATTACGCCTGTAAAAATATAAACACTCATAAATAAATGAAGATAGATGCAGAATAACCATCTGTTAGGAAGTTAGTTCAAGTCAAAACACTTAAAACCTGGCACTGTAGATGTATTCATGTAAATGTGTATTTAGGCATTTAAATACCTAGCTTCATGTACAGATGTTCTGATTCACTGCAGCCCTTATTTAGGAACTGGTAAGGGCTCAGGATCAGGCCACTCAGGTAGCTACCAAAGACTGGATTCAGGTGCTAAACTTTGGGTCTCTCTGAAAACACTGGCACAAGTTCATAGTCTAACAAAATGCCTGTCTTACTGATTCTTCCTTGCCAGATTATAAGCATATAGGTCACAAGAGCCTTTCTCTATAGTAACTAATTTGATAATTAGGTGAAATCTCCCTGATCATGAAAGATGTAGATTTGAAGCTACATAGGTTCAACGATGCTGCACTTATTTCCTGCTTTCTGGGAGGGTGCTTCATCACTAGGTTTTCAAACTGTAAAAACGAAAGCAGCCAGTGCTGCCTTTGCTCATGTTTTTTTTTTTTGTTTGTTTTTTGGTTTTTTTTTATTTTGCTATGGTTTGATTTGTGGTTTTTTTACATGCCTTCTTAAAAATACAGGGCTTAATGGGCCACAAGGTTATTCTATTCTGTATGTCTCTCTCCACCCCCACAGCTCCCACAACTTTTAAACTCATTGTGCAAAATTTAAGTGGTGAGAGTTTGTGGAAAGATAAGCATCTGGATAAAGGGAAGATCCAAATTCATGCCCCTGGTAAGAGGGGTAGGGTGTAAAACACGTAAAAGGTGTCAAAACAAGCTTTAGCTTACGCTATAAGGTATCATTACTGCCTTGTGGCGCAACTTGCTTTTAAAGAAATCATTCAGTCTCTCCCAAAAGGAATGGCAATAGGTATCTACCCTCAGGAAAACTTCTGGGCTGTAGTTGCAGGGTTGATGCAAACATTTTAGTCTCAGAAGCAAAGCAAGATTTTAGATACTGTTCTGCTCTCTGTTCCCTACTGTCTACCTTTACTGATCAGCCTTTCACTCATTTGGACTTTGTTCTTGGGAATGTAACTCCTATCTTATGCCGTGAGGTAGGTCTAGTGCAACCCTATCAATTCTCCTGCAGATCCCATGTGACAGTTATTAAGCGTTGCAACTCCTGACTTGGTCTGAAATTTCTATTACGACTGCATGAGAATTATACAATGATGTTGCCTCCTGCTCTGTGTTGCTAATTCTGCCTGGCTGTTTTCACAGTTGTCTTCCATGGATGTGTGAAGTTAAGTCAGTCTGTTAGCTGATAACTGTGAGTGCTATTATTGTTCCTCTCCTGCAAAATCAAGTTCTCTTATTTCGCCTACAGAGCTAGAACCATAAGCCATGTTTAAGCCAATCTGGGCTGATAGATATGAATATATTACAATAGTGAGAAGATGTAAATAAACTGATATTAGCCTGACTTCCTCTATGACTTCTGAAGATTCAGCCACAGTGGTTGTAATCTCTGCCAGACAACTATCAGCAGTTTTAGGAGCTGTTGAGGCAGATGGCTGAAGCACTAGATCTGATAACAAGCATGCCTAAGATGACTTACTGACATTTCAGAATTTTTTGATATTAAAATGAGAGGAAAGCTTATGCCCCTCTAAAATGAGGATATTACCAAATCAGCAAGAGATCTCTGTATAACTATTTTTTATTCATATGATTAAAAGGATAGAAAAGGAGAGGTCTCAAGCACTGTCAGGCTGTTGGTACCTCTCCTGTCATTGACTCGTAGCAGCCTTAGTTCAACTCCTCCATCTTGAGAAGTCAATACTTAAGCTGATAGCACACATTCCTGTAGAAGCCCTATACTTACACTACTAAGGCTGACATTCTCTTCTAAACATTTTCCAGTGTAAACTTGTAAGTTTCTTACTTGTGAGACTCTTGCTCAGAACTGTAAAGCAGAGATACTGGATCTTAGCTACAGACATGCAGCTAAGCCTATCTACCTTTTAAGAGACTTAACTAGCCAAATGCATGTCCTTGGACTCCTTTCCTCCACTTTCAGCCCTTGTGTTTCTTTGTCTTCTGTTCTTCCACATTCTTGTCCCTGAGGTAAGAATTGTCTGATTTACTTATCAGTCAAGTGCCCAATAAACTTTAGCTGTGCTGGCCAATTTAATTCAGAAGGACCTTTCTATATATCACCATTCAGTGACGAAACTTCTTGGTGACTCCAGAATTTTACTCACATGAATTTATGGAGACTAGTATAAGTTATTCTTTTCCCTTGAAATAACATCCCATAGTTTCCTTCAAAAGTCATCATTCTGAAGCAGCCACTGTTCGAAAATGCTCAGTGATATTTTTCGGAAGCAGGGTTTTTTGGTACTCTCAATGAAGTGCTTCAATGGGTACCAATTCAGCACTGCAGCTGCAGAGTTGGATCAGAGACCTGTAAACTCCAGCCATTACCACTAAACAATATAGGAGGTGAAATAGCCATCTGTAGGCTGCTGGAGAGAGGTGACAAAGGAATTCTGTGAGGCGTTACTTCTCCCTTTCCTATGGAGATTAACCATATCCACTGGGCAATAAGCATTCCAAGAAAACTGCACAAGAATATTACTCTTCAAATATGCCTCATTTAGATATTAGTCATGCTGTCTTCCAGGTTATGTTTTCAGTGGGTCTCAATTTTATCTAAAAAAAACCCACTCATGACTTTCCTTCAGAGGAATGGCCATATCATTCTTATTAATGTAAAGGTAGTAATAATATGTGAACATACTCTTAGATCATCCAAGTGTGAGGAAGCATACTTAGGCTGCTAGGGAAGAATTATCTTGAGAGCTTTTTACTTTTGTTCTTCATTATAATACATGAAAATGCAAACTTACAAATAGTCAAATACATTGTGCTCTGCCATTACATTTAACTCTTTTCTTGGCTGTTAGTTATAAACCTCTAGGCTAGCCTGAATTGACCAAGAGCATTCAGCCATATCACGTCTTGTCTTGTGTCTTCCTCCCTGCCCTGACATGCTTGTGTGTGTGTGTGTGCATGTGTTGTATAAGCTGTTTTCCTTCTGAAGCTGAACAGTTGTAGGCTTGTCAGGTACCAGGGCTAGAAGGGCTGTAAAATGAGTGAATGATGAATAAAAAAATTGAGATCGCAGTTACAAATTGTAGCATGCTTTAATGATAAGCTGAAGAATATAAGTGCTATGTGTCAGGATTAGCTGGAGAATAACCAATTATAAAATTTCTAATCCTGTGTTTTAAGGCTCTGTCACAGCAAGATGTCAGGACACCAAACACTCAACACTCAAGGGGAGATGAACTTACTGTAACTAGTATATTTCTATCAGTCTACAGATACCTGCTATTTGCAGCAGTTTAAGACAAGCAAATACAAATTCACCTGAGAAGCAAAAATTCTTTTTCCAGCTTTACTCTTCAGGTTCATTACGTTTGTAATTAAGTGAAAGTGTATTAAGAAAAATATTATAAAATGAAACAGAAGTGCTGTTTATTAGCAGCTTGATGATTTCTATGTGATGGCACTTGTACAGATATCATAAAGGTATTACCAGTCTTAACCAGGTTCCAATTTACTCTGCTGAGCATGTCATGTATCCTGCTTGTACACAGATAAGCCATTTTCACTTCTATGTACAGTGCCAGAATAGATAAGTTTAAAGGTCTTTTTCAGTAAATGTCTGAAAACAAGTACAGACTTAAGAGATTATGTGCTTATGGATGATTGCAATTCTTCAGGTGTAAGCAATGTAAGAAACAGCAACTTCTTTTTTCCTATATTCATACACACCACCATTAACATTGTATCAGGACACTGTAAATCAGAAAAATATATTCTTGATTCTTTGTCCTATAGCTAGGACATATGATTGCTTTTTATTTTTTCAGAGAAATATTATCTAGAAAGGGAAAAAATATTCTGCATTAACAGTTTTTAGTGGAACACCACCATTGTCTTAAAATAATGAACAAAAGTAATAAAGTGTAATAAAATTTTTGTATATTAAAAACTATTTTTTGCTGAAGATATTGCAATATATATGAATAATAGCTTCATCTTACAAACAAAGCTACTAATAATTTCTCATCCTGTGGGTTTTATAGACACCTATTGTGCACAATTACTTCTTTGTTATGAACAATTGTATTTAAGCATCACTAAAATGCTCGTGTTTTAATAACACTGCAATGCCTTTGTGAAAAGTTAGGAGGACATTTTAAAAAACAAAGTCTAGAGTCTATGATACCTACAATGGCATGGTAAATAATGACTTTACATTGGCTAGTAAAGGAAGTAATCTTATAAAAGTTGCATATGTGGTGAAACAAACAGGTTTGCTGTGTATTGCAAGAGCTGTTAAATCTCAGTAGGTGGTCTAAGTACTGGGTCAGGTTACTGGAAAAGCATGTGTAAATATCTTCTGTCTCTGTACATACCCACTGATGTTATCAATAGCATAGTTACTGTTAACTGCCATTGCAGTTCAGTTTCTTTCTGTTGAGGCTTTTTTTTTTCCAGTTCAGGAAAGTTCTGCTCAGAAAAATGAAAAGCAGGCAGGTCAGGAGCTCACAGAGTATCAGCATGCTCCACTATTTGAGTTCCTGCAGTCTTAACATCAAGCTAGACAAATAAGCAGTTGTAGCTGAGGTGCCTGAATTAGTAACCCCTGAGATGGGTTATGCAATTTCACAACACACCACCAACCAACTTCCCTTTGACTGATTTATCTCAGGAGAAATACATGTTCAGAGAAATAGATGGTTCCTCTGTTCACTTAATAAAAAGTTCTAAAGTGATCTCTAAAGGAAGATATTTAAGGCCGATATTTAAAACAGCATGTTTAAAATTAGCTTAGGTCAGAATAAGGTTTGAAAAACTCACTGAGGTTATTTTGGAGAGCTCTCATATCCCCTCTCCTTAAATCACTCTCCCTTCAGCTTACTACTTCATAATTTAAAATGACACAAGAAGATGCAAAAAGTAAATGTTTGAGATGATCGTCTGCTGTACTTTATTTTTGTTGAGCTGTAGTCTCATGCTAGTGGTAGTATGTCACAGCAACCCCATGCAATCCCCCAATGGCCTGGGGATGAGTGGCTGGAAAGCTGCTCAACAGAAAGAGACCTGGGGGTGCTGACTGACGGCCCCTGAACGTGAGCCAGCTTGTGCCCAGGCAGCCAAGAAGATCAAGAGCATCCAGGCTTGTATCAGTAGTGTAGCCAGCAGGGCCAGAGCAGTGATTGTTCCCCTGTACTGGGCACTTGTGAGGCCACACCTTGAGCACTGTGTTCATTTCTGGGCCTCTCACTAGAAGAGAGATACTGAGGCTGGAGTGGGTCCATAAAAGGGCAACAAAGCTGGTGAAGGCTCTGGAGCACAAGTCTTATGAGGAATGGCTGAAGGAACTGGGGTTGTTTATTCTGGAGGAGAGAAGGCTCAGGGGAAACCTCATCACTCGCTACAACTACCTGAAAGGAAGTTGCAGTGAGGTGGGGGTTTTTCTCTTTTTTCAGGTAAAAAATGATAGGACAAGAGGAAAGGGCCTCAAGTTGCACCAGGGAAGGTTTACATTGGATATTTGGAAAAAAATCTGCACTGAAATTGTTGTCAAGCATTGGAACAGGCTGCCCAGGGAAGTGGTTGAGTCACCATCCCTGAAGGTATTTAAAAGATGTGTAGATGTAGCACTTGGGGAGATGGTTTAGTGGTGGACTTGGCAATATTAGGTTAATGGTTAGACTTGATCTAAAAGGTCTTTTTCCAACCTAAATGATTCTATGATTCCCAAAGAACTACAGCTTTCCTTATGAAACTATCATCTTTGCTGTGAGAAGATTTCAGCCATTCAGCACGTTGGGCTGGAGGCTCCTGGGCCTCTTGCTTTCTTCTCACCCGGGACCATATAGGTCAATTGACTTTGAATAACAGGTCAAGCAAAAAAAAGTATAGGTACAGTTTAGACAAGATTAGACTATATCATTGAATAGTTCTTATTCACTAATCCTTCTTCACACCTTATGCAGCAAAAATGTTGAAAAAGATAAGAGACAGTTTTGTGAGAGATTCCTAAAGCCTGCATGTGGTGTATGTGCAGTTCCTATATTGCTCTCGGAGGCTGCAATATTCACAATCCAAAAGCTGTGAATCTGCAGAAACACCACACCTAGGGGACACAGTTTTCCTTCTCTTTATCTGTTTTACATTCTTGCAAGTAAATACTACACATTAGAATGCATTTTAGTTGTACAAAAATTGTTTTTTTTTTTTTTCTGTTTGCTTGAAAAGCTTTTATAAATTCAAATGTATGCTTTTCTTAATGTAAAATGAATGGCTGTTAACTAGCTTTTGATAAGTATTTATTTTTATGTCCTTTTTGTTCTTCATAAAAAGAATGCAAATTCATACCTTGGGAATTTTTATTAATTACTTTTATCTATGATATACACAGATCCAAATGAAGAAACTCAGAAACAATAGTAATTCAGTTTAATTTAGAAAAATATATATTACAAAAATTTAAAGCCAAACTAAAAGGACATATCCTGACCCTTACAAGTACACGTATCTGGGGGATCAGAGTGTACCTTTCTGTCTGGCTTGAGGATAAAATAGCACATTCCAGATTCAGTGATAGCTGTCCTTTAAAATGCATAAATTCTCTCCTTGTCCTGTAGCAATGAAAGAAATCTTGGCAAATCCACAGAGTCATTCACAGCTTTCATCTCCTTGTCCCTTCTCAAATCACTGCTGAGGCGCCCTCATTTGACTTCAGGTTCTTGCTATTTCACTTAATTAGGGAACAGAAAAATAGAAAATTATCAACTTCTGGTATATCCAGCAACTTATTGGCATATCTAACAACTTGCTCCCATAATTCCGGTGGGAATTTTTTATATATTAAACTACTTTTTATATGGTTGCATTCCAGTGACAACAAAGGACTCGCCCTTCTGTCACAAAGTTATGAAAGCAGTTACTGAATCATTTAGTCATCAATGAAAGTTTTGATGGGCAAGCTGTAACAAATAAGGTCCTTAAATAGTAATGATTCTGAATAGTGAATTTAGACACAACAAATTCCATTAAGTACATGAGAAATGTACAAACATTTATCAACAGTTATTAACATGAAGAAATTAATTACTGAGCTTTTTTTTTTGCTTGTGGAAAAAGAATTAACCAAACAAACCCTAAAGCTTCCCCTCAAAAGCATTTTGAGTACATTAATAAGAATATTCCAATGGGGGAAGGAGGATGGATTGCCAAGCAGCTTAAGTTAAAATATGAATAAAGTCAGTGTTAAAAATTGGCTGTTGTAGGGTTACGTTTCGTACTGAAATCAGCATTCTTTAAAGCATTTGGGGACTTCCAGGTTTGTCACTTTACATTACATTTAAAAATAAATTATGTTTGTTCCACACACATACAAAGATTTCTTTCCATGGCTTTAATTCTTTTTGCATTAGCTATGCTATATTTGGATGAGAAAGTAATGTGACAAACAAATGTACTTCACATCAGTCCGGCAAAGCTATGCAAATTTTGCACACACAAAAATTATTTCCAGCTAAAAAAAAAAAGTATTTGCTTTGTACTGGCTTATATACATCCAAAACAAAAGGAAGAATATCAGGTTCACATAAGTGGTGCAACTCTTTTTGCACTTTAAGCATAATTTGTGACTAATGATCATTTTGCAACAGTCAACAGTGTACCCAAGGCCACAGAGATCTCAGCCTCCAGTTTCTGTTCCCTTGTTAAGCATGCTGTTTATCTAAGATTATTTGACTCTACTTTGTTTGATATTGATCTGTAGCACAAACATAAGCAAACTTCAAAGTCTGCATTAATTGGAGAAGTTTAAGTACATACAGAGGGAAAAAACTCACAATAATATTCTCTTATTTTTTAACCTCACTGGTCTAATAAGTTTGCTAACATGATCTCTTACAAAAGCTGTGATTTCATTTTCATTATCGTACTTCTAGTAAAAAGAAAAAAAAAAAAAAAAGAAAGAATTCTGGGCTTAGAAAGGATTACATCTGATGTTGCTAACATTTCCTGGAAATGGAAAACTGTGATAACAGCTGCTGTCTTGGCTCATTTTCAGTTGGGATTTTTGGTTTGTTGGGTTTGGGTTTTTTTTATACTGCAGCAATTTACGAGTATTTACAGCTATCTCTAGTAGGCTTACATCATTGGTAAAACATCTTAAGTCAGTCAAATGTTTCCTTTCCAATCAGAGCACTTCCTCCACTTACTGAATTGTTGACTTTTAAAACTGTATTTATAGTAAGGATGCTTAGTTTTTAAAATAAATGCTGATTTATGAAATAACCAAAAGCTAGCTGCATATGGAAGATAACTGTAGAAAGAATCTGTATTTCATGCTAAAGCAAAATGCCTTCAGTGACAATTAAGAAAATCATGGAAGCATCTTACTTAGATAATACTTAACTGATTTATATCAAAAGTACAAAATCATTTTTTCTACGACCTATGATGAGCAGAAATGTCTCTCTATTATTATTCTTTTAAAATTCCAAGCATACATGCTTTTTTCTTGGATTGAAACATTCTGCAATCTCTACAGTACTGTAGCATTGTAAAGTGATAAGCAGTCAGAAGTAGTGAAAAATAGGCAGAAGAACCAAGTAAAGAAAGAGATAGAGAACTCTGTGTGTTGATAGTGTCAAAAACCAGGTCTGTGTATATTCAAAGGTTTTGTCCTCCTTAAGGTATAGAAGTGTTTTCAGCTTTAAAGTTTTCAAGTGCTTTGAAAAATACATGTTAATTTTTAAAAAAGCTGTGTTTTCATAGTTTCAAGTCAGAATGTTAATGAAATTTTATTAATTTTTTGGCTGAATCTGTGCCTCTTGCTTTTGTATATGATTAAGATTCCAATAGCAATGCTACGTGCACAGCTTAAAATCTGTAACTATGACAAAAGTTTAGGTCTGTGCTCTATCTGAACAGATAAAAATTCTCCATGTGAAGTCTGCAACTTCAGCAAATCTTCCTTCACCAAATACATTTTGGTATTTAAGTACTGCTTCCCTTCATCACATTTGAAATGGCAGTGAAAAGCACTGCCAGCTCCAGGAGATCTCTGCACCACTTCTCATTTTGGGATTACTCTGCTCTGACCAACTGCAGATATTTCACCCTGAGCAACCTGACCTAACTTTGAAAATGGAGCTGATACTGAGCCGGGCATTTGGACCACTTGGCTCCAGAGGTTCTTTCCATCACAAATTATTCTATGAGCTCTTTTTTCCAATGCTCCAACTTTAGGACCAGCCTGCATGAAGTCAGTTTGCACTTCTGTGTGCACATAATCTAGACATGCCCTAAGAAACATTCAAAACTGGTGTTCACTTTGTTCCGAGCCCTCAGGAATGGAACACGGGGTTTTCTGTATGGGTTAGTAATGCTCAGAATTTGTAACCTTCTGGTGGCTTTTCCTTCATCTAAACCAAATGAGCTGGCTACTTCTGACCAGACGGGATGGTTTAGAGTCCTACTCTGTGACTTTTCACAGACTTTCCATTAAATGAATAGGGAGACAGAACTACCTTATCCTTCCTGGAACTGACAATTTCAAAGCAAAGTTGAGTAACAGTGAGAGGAGCAGTGGTAAGGAGCCCTCCTCCTCCGTGCCAGACTTACTCATTAGCAGCTTTCATTTTCCACACCAGTCAGGAAGTCAACATATTTTATGACAATTAAACTAATCCTAACAAGAGGACTTTGAAAAATTAAGCACTGAACTGTGTCTGAACAGTGAACACTACGTGAACCCTGACATACATATGTGTCAATCTATAGCTAAAATCAGCTTCCATTTGTGTCTTCATATTGATGCTAACTCCTAGAAGAAAAAAAGTCCTGAAATTTTCCACAAAATGTTTTAATGCTAGTTTGTACTGCTTAACTGTATATTGTTATGTGTCAGGCTTTTCTGTAGAAATACAATTTCATACTGAGAAATATATCTGCACCTTACAATCCAATCACTGTTGGCTGTTTGAAGTAAAAAACTTATTCTGTTAAGTGGTCAGCATACTGGATTACTGTAATAATTTTAACTGCAGAAAATACCTGTTGGTTTTACTAGGACGAACAAGCAGCTTAAAAATTATTTTTACCATAGTTGTATTTTACTATAAAATAGTACTTTCACCATGTACATTAAAAAGTCAAAAAGCATGATTTGTGACTAATCCCTTTCATGACTTGGAACAAGTCACTTTACCTTTTGGTTTTGCTGTTTATCAAGATTCAAATAGGGAGGAATGATAACTATCTTTCCAAGCAGGTTTATTGATTTGTATACAAAAAAAACCAGCCCAAAACCATCATACAGGAGCTCTTAGTTGTTATCTAGTAGTAGTTAAAAAAATTCTGCTAGGACCTACTTGTTCCAAGACAAGTTGAAATATATGTGTGTGTATATACGCACTTAAAATTCATCAGTAAAGAAAGGACTGGCCTTTGAGGAACAAGTTGATTTAAAGCATTGCTTAACCTCGGGACACAGGGTTTCTTTCACTGTCTCTTCAGAAATTTTGTTAAGTATCATTCTGTCCCCCACACTAAGCATTCTTCAGATATTTAACATTTGTGGAAATTCTAATATCCCAAGGTCTACAGCATCCTACAGCAACAAGTGTATGGAAACTCCATTTTTAATCTGTGCGTTCCATGAAGCAGAACCTTAGGAACAGCCACTACCACGAGCAGGCTCTGTTATCTGTAACATACTTACAGCATAAGGTACTTCAACATATTCAGCGGATTAGAAAAACCTCTTTTTGAGAGCTGACCTGCCTTGAAGTGAAATCTAATAAACTGAAAGAATGTCTTGGACACTTTCAGATGCTAACAAATGTCCCTGTTCTTATTCAGAGATAAGAATAGATCCGCCTGAACTTTAAGGGTTGGTTTACATTTCTCGTCCAGTCCAATGCTTAAAAGTTGTCATATCAAGCTCTTATTGCATTGGCAGAAACTTGCTTGTCCTTCTTTAATAAAGTACAGTATTATATTTGTAATATTAGCCTAATGAAATTTTAAAATTAAATTAGATGGAATACAATTAACACCAGATTTTCATTAATATCCTGAATCATGAACAGAAGCATGTCTAGACTTAAATACAAACCATGCTTTAAAGCAAAATTCAGATCCACCCCCCTTCCCTGCCAAAGCCTAAGTTCAGTCCCTGAGGGTCTGAGCAGGGCTTTCTTAGCTACAGCAGTTGGCATCAGCAGTGCTGATGGTAGGGCAGGGAGTGCCACTCTTGGGCTCGAAGCACTGGGTGATTTCATCAGCTAGCACAGGTCTTGACAGGTGCAAAGCTTTTCATTTAATGTTAAGGACTATAAAACCCTTGGTGCATGATTTAGAACACTAGGAACTAACTTTTTTATCCAGGACGGGAAAATGAGATCTTTTCCTGAGTGTAATCCTCTAGATCTCTTTCAGTGCATTTTTTCTACACACAGAAATAACATTTGCTGTGAAAGGAGTTCTTGATGCATGCTAAATTTGCCAGACATTTCACTTCGAGACAAAGATATGACAAATGTGCTTCCTAGCATTTTCATGTTGATTTATTCTTCCTCACAAAGGATAACTTCATAAAAAGCTTGAATCAGATTCATGTTCACACTTTACATATGTAATGTTTTTGTGGCTGACAAAGTTGGCTTCTCATGCAAACTAACTTGGAAATAAAGTCAAACCATGCTGAGACCACTATACTTCAGCAGCTATTTTCTTCCAACTAATCATCATTATTATTATAACTAGATATTTACCCTTAGGTGCATTGGGCAGGTCATTGTGACTCATCCGTTTAGTGGATGCTGTCCTGTTGGGTTAATGATTATCTTTTTTGTCTGAAAGATTTGTTAATTCCTGTAACTGCATAGGATAGCTATTTTCGTATTTAGCCAGTGACCTCGATGCTGACATAACCTTTCTGGTATTATTGTTTGTAGCTTGTGTCATGACATTAATGTGAATTGTGGCTGTCTTGAGGATACAAACCTTCATATAGCACAAATGGTCTGTAGGAAAAAAAAATATAATGACGGTCTGCACATCACACATTCAGTCTTCCCTTGCAGACTATTTCCATTATCATTGCCTCATTCTCTTAGGCACCTTTTAATCAAGCATCTAGGGCATCATTTTTTGTACAGACTGTGCTCTATAATAAAGACTATAATAGGGGATTCTGGAAAATACATCTGCTACCAGCATTATCACACTGTGTGGTTGGCCTCCTCCAAACTTGCTTAGCAATATATCACCATTACTTCCAGAGAGCTGATTTTTTTACTACTTCTTTGAAAGAACAATGAAAGCTGTGTAAGCTCATTAGCAGAGCATGTGTGTAGGCTTAAAATTACAGGTAATAGACAAATGGTTGGAAAGTTGGTAATTCCTTTACGTATTTGCCAAGACTTAGGTCAAGGTTCAGGGTTTCCTTTCTTCAAAGCAGTGAAATGAGATGTACCTCCCGGTGTTCTGGGGAGTGCTGGCAGCACACATACAATACAGGTGATGAGCCACAGTTGATACCAATTGTTTTCTCTTTTGTCTAAATTGCACTCAGTTGTGAAGGACTTTTCTTTTTGCATCAGCATTTTGTACAAGATAATCCTTTTATTTAACTGGTCTTGCCGTTTCCTATGCACTCTCATAATCCGTTATTTTTAACATTACATAAATTCGTTGTAGGAAATTTTGATGTCACAACCCTGGCTCCTCACATTAGTGAAATAAACAGTTAATATGTAGGAAAATATTCATTTGCTTAAGAGTAATCAAACAAATATTACTGTCTTTCCACTTGAAGCCCAGTCCTTGTATGTCCCATCTGTATCTGTGTAAACATTTTGCAAGAAGCAAAGTGACACAAATGTGTTTAAAGAGTTTGAAAAACTGGTGCACATATAATTAACTTGGAGTGCAATCAGGTATTTTACAGGAAAATTCTGCAAAAAGGACGATTTTTATCTGCATTCATCAGCTCTTTCTTCATGAACGTAGTTCTTCAGTTTTTACTGGTAAAGTCACAGACTTTAAATCCAGATACTCAGGATTAAATCCAGCTCAGGTTGTGAGGATGGGTGCAGTTGTATGTCTATGCCCCACCCACCTGGGGATATTGAGGCAGCAGTGGGAGCAAAATCTACTCTCACCCTTGGGTGCACTGCGTTTCTGATGTGAAAAGCAGGCACTGCCCATGAAGGTGGTTGCATTATCTTGACAAATGTATCCTTTGCTGGCTGGCTGAGAGTGTCAATAGACAAGCAGCACTATCTGAGATGCTAAATGTATGACATGGGCACATTGCCACCACTGCCCACAGTGAGATCACTGACTGACTGTGAACTACCCCAGAGCAGTGTGACAGCCTCTCCCCCAGCCACTGCACCACAGCTGATCTGTTATGCTCCTACTGAATACTTTTATATATATATATAAAAATCTTGGGATGTCTTTTATATATATTATATATATTATGTATATAATGTCTTTTATATATATATGTTTTGGAATGCATTAAGATAGTTTTCACATTGTTTCACCACAATGAAATATATTTTCCTCCTTTAAATCTCTCAGCATCATTGCAGGTGAAGTTATTTTTTTATTCTTGTATTTTTTGTTGTCACAGTTTCTCATCCCAGTTGATGTTTTTTAAAGAATTATGCTCTGTGTGTACAAATGTGTGTCACCCTTGCTACTCCATGTTAGAGAAAGCAGCAGAAAATGTTGCTACATCTGGGGGCTGCAATAACTTGTCCTTTTGACACTGACTTAATTTTACACATTTTTCAGGGAACAGAAATGGAATATGTGTCATGTCAAATTCCAATATCTCTTTTAGGCCACATGATATCCCCTCGATCAAAAAAAAAAGTGTGTGAATATGATGTCTGACATGGAACAATCCTGAAGCAGTACCTATTTAAAATTTTAAACCATAACAAGTCTAGCTTAAGTCACATTTTGTAGATAAGCGTTTATGCATCTGGCACTGGAATTTTGTCCTAAATAAGCAATGTTAAAGACGTAATAGTCTTAAGAGATTAACAGTGTAAGAGAGTCCATCTTCATGTTATAGAAGAATGTGTTTTCTTTATTAAGATTTTTGCTTAGATACTGAAGTAATGCACACAAAAACAAATTTTGAAGGTATACGGAGTTGGAGCCTAAGCAGAACCTTAAAGAGATATCGTAGAATCATAGAATAGTTAGGGTTGGAAAGAACCTCAAGATCATCTAGTTCCAACCCCCCTGCCACCTCACACTAAACCATGCCCCCCAAGGCTATGTCCAACTCGGCCTTGAACACTGCCAGCGGTGGAGCATTCACAACTTCCCTGGGCAACACATTCCAGTGCCTCACCACTCTTACAGTAAAGAATTTCTTGCTCAGATCCAATCTAAACTTCCCCTGTTTCAGTTTGAACCCGTTACCCCTTGTCCTCTCACTACAGTCCCTCATGAAGAGTC
>JASSUY010014571.1:0-25486 GCA_032466535.1 Forpus xanthops | reverse complement strand
TAGGGATGCTGGGGAGGGACTCTTCATGAGGGACTGTAGTGAGAGGACGAGGGGTAACAGGTTCAAACTTAAACAGGGGAAGTTTAGATTGGACTTGAGGAAGAAATTGTTTACTGTAAGGGTGGTGAGGCACTGGAATGGGTTTCTCAGGGAAGTTAATGTTCCATCGCTGGTTGTGTTCAAGGCCAGGTTGGACATAGCCTTGGGTGACATGGTTTAGTGGGAGGTGACCCTGCCCGTAGCAAGGGAGTTGGAACTGGATGATCTTGAGGTCCTTTCCAACCCTAGCTATTCTATGATTCTATGACTGCTTGTGCAGCAATATGGGGAGACACGTTAGGAGGAGTTATCCCCCATGTCTCCCAGCTCCACAATAAAGAATACCTGCTTGTCAACTAAGAAAACTTCGTTGGCAAGTTTGTTACTGGAACTTTCTCCGAATCAATTGAAGGTGTATTTTTGTCTAAATGAACCACTTATAATTTCTTGCAAAGAAATCAAACAAGCTCTATCTAGTTTCTTTGCTTTACTGCATATCAAAAGAAATCTTATCATTTGAATAAATATATTAGCTTTGTTTCCAGTGTGGAAGCAAAGGTTTGATTTGCCTATCTCTTCCTTCACTGTGAGCAAATACATACATACAAAATAAAGCTAATAATAGCCATACTTTGCCTTGAAGCATTCTCTAAATATAATTTATCTTTTATCACTTTTTTTTTCTTTTTTTTCATTTTTTATTATTATTATTTATCATTTGTGGAATGATTATGAGAATAACAAAACAATGAAATGTGTGATATTTCTTCTAAAAAATTTACTACTCAGGCAATTATTTACAGGCATTATTATGCCCTTTGTGATGTTGGTATTATATACAATGCAATTGTTCTAACACAGTATTTATGTTTTACTTGTAAGTGCTATAGAAGGAAAAGATCTAATGGGCACTTAGGCTTCAACATTCCAAAATGTTGGCTATTCACCAGAAAGACAGATTTTTCAAACAAATTTGAGTAACTGGATCTCTAGAATAGCAGTCATATGCAAACTACATTTAAGATCAGCTCTTTCATATATGATGGGATTGCTGAGGTCATATACAAAAGTTGTAATGGATAGTCTTCCCAAGAGTCCAGACAGGGAAGCTTTTGAAAGGTGATTGTCTCCTGGCTTATTACAACAATATTTTTTTTTTGTTTTTTTGGATTTTCTTGAGGGGGGAAGGCTTTTTTTTTTTTGTTTTTGTCATGGGTTCAGTAGCAGCAGTCATTTTTCTCCTTCCTGGTAGCTGGTGTAGCACTGTGTTTTTTATTTTGGGCCTGCAAACTGCGCTGATAACACCAGTGTGGGCTCACATTGTCACTAGTCTGTCTTTTATTTGCAACGTACCTATAGAATCCCTTCCTGTTATTCTTAACATCCCCAGACAAGTTTAATTCTAACTGGGCCTTAGCTTTCCTAACCTGGTCCCTAACTTCCTGGACAGCATCCCTGTATTCTTCCCAGGCAGCTGTCCTTGCTTCCACCTTTCATAAGCCTCTTTTTTTCCTTCAAATTTTCCTCAACAACTCCTTATCCATAAAAGGAGGTCTCGTGGCCCTCCTGCAGGACTTATTCTAGTAGAGATGTGTCACTCCTGAGCTTGCAGCAGATGATCCTTGAATACCAACCAACAATCTTGGGACCCCCTGCCCTTCCTCCAGAGCTATATCCCATGGAACCTAACTAAGTAGGCTCCTGAAGAGGCCAAAGTCTACTCTCCTGAAGTCCAGGGCAGTGAACTTGCTGAACACTCTTCTGACTGTCCTGAGGATCTCAAATTCAACCACCTCATGATCGCTGCAATCAAGGCTGCCCTGGAGCATTACATTTCCAACCAGCCCTTTCCTGTTGGTGAGGATGAGATCAAGGATGGCACCTTTCCTTGTCGGCTCCTCTATTACTTGGAGAAGGAAGTTGTGCTCCACATAATCAAGGAACTTCCTGGATTGCTTATGATGGGCAGTGCCGTCCCTTCAACAGATATCAGGGCGGCTGAAGTTCCTCATGAGTACAACGGCCTGCGACCACGAGGCTGCTCCTGTCTGTCTACAGAGTGCTTCATCCACCGGGTCCTTTCTGTGTTATTGTTACACCTGTGGAAAAGATGTAAGAAAACTGTCCATAAATATAAAAAAAAAAAAAAAACACCTTTTTTTTTGCATATTCTTGACTTTCAATGGCAGAAAAGTCCTTTTGTGTCTGTATAACATGCATTCAGTAAAAAGTGAATGAGGAAGCAGTTATAGGTTGTGACTCCACTTGGCAGATTAATCCTTGAGTGATGTATTCAAATCATGGATTTCCCTTCATAAAACATAGTCACATGCTTTTGAAAAGAATCAGGAAGACTTTCAGTTAATTTTGTAATTGAACATCACCATTCTTTTTGATAGGGCAAGAAGGAGCGAAAGGCTGCATTTGAAATCTCTTCAGTATTCATTAGGGGCTGCTGTCTTTACAGAGACAGAAATCATCTTCAAAGATCTGCTTCTATGCATTATTTATGTTTTAATTCCTTGACCTAAATACTTGGGACCATTCAAAGACTGTAGGTCCATATTTAAACCTTAAGACTAAACAAACACTCCTGAAAGAATATTTATGTTATACCAGGAATGGACAGACCTGATGAAGGCATATCTCTAAAGTTTTTTCAAAAAGCCTTAATATTTGCTTCAGATCTGTTATACTGATTTTTGCTTGGAGCAATCTTTTATATCCTTGCTAAATCTGTCCAGTGCACTGCACTCAATAAGTCAAATTCTAATTTCATTTAGATGCTAAGAGAATGTGTTTAACTTCTACATACAAAATAAGAAACAGGACTCTCATCTGTTAAAGTCTTGCATGGGGAGTGTAGAATTTACTGCTGTGGTTCCCACTGTCACATATTTGGTGCAACGCATGTAAACCATTGACAAAGGAGTGTTGGGCATTTTGAGCAACTGTGTGTGTGCACATGTGTGTGTATTTGCTCCAGTTTAGCTGCATCCACAGTTCACCATTTCTCCCTATGCTATGTGGGAGCAGACTGACCAGCAATACCTGGCATATGATACCTTATCGCAGAAAAGAAATGGCAGAACTGCACACATGCAATCTTTATAATACAGTTCTGCAATACGGGGGTATTTTACATCGAAAACTTCATAAGCAGGGCCAATGGCAGCTTCATATTATGTTTTTTCTTATAATTAAAAGAAAGTGACTGAAAGAACATCAGCTGTAAGCTGCTCCTTCCTCCACCTGATAATTCATGCACCGTTAAGAGCAAGAATTCAAATCAAGACCTCTTTGAAAAATAATTAATATAAAGAGCAACATCTTATTAATTTTGAGAAAATGCCACAAGACAATTTTATTATGAAGATGGAGAGAAGCTTCATATCTTGGCCTAGTTTGGAGAAACTTAGTAAAATCCCTGATTTAATGGAAAAAAGATTTTTCAGAAATTGTTTATTTGTGTGTGTTCTAGCTTGGTTGAGAAAATTTCTGTAACAAACATTAATGGAAATAATCAGTCCTCTAAATATAGCTCTTTGAGAAGGGTTTCTTTAAGAGGAAGCGGCAATAAGACGCTGCAACCTAAAACTTACCTATTCTGAATTTTATCATGTTTTTACTGCTCACTTCAGGAACAAACATTTCATAAAACTTAGGGTAGAAAATGGCAATGAAAATTTGATTTTTCAATGCTACACATGAAAAATCATAAGCAAATTGCTCATGTAAATGCGATGAATAATCACAGTTACTGTAGCACTTGCCTTTTATTACACATATATGTTTATTAAAATGTAGTTATAAAATATTGTGGCATCCATGCTAATTTTGTCTCTGTTAAAAGAACAGCTGACAAAACCCAAACTATTTAAAATCCTGATCATAAAATAAATTATACGGCATATAGTCAGGTTGATTAACCCTGTAAGATAATACCTCCTTTAATTTATTACTTGATATTTAGCCTAATAAAGCACAAGAACATATTTATCGCCATAAATTATGTGAACATCTGCTTTGTACTGAATGACCTTGAAGGTTATTTCCTGCAGCTTTGACTGATAACTAGTCTGCATTTTAAGACACCAAGGACAAACAAAGTGCATGAAAGAGGTTCATGATGGCAATGTAATTTAGAAACATGCTGCATAAGTAATGTGGAGTACATGCACAATAATGGCACAGTAATATCAGCTTATGGGACATATTAACAAATCGCTGTGAGTTCCATTGCCTTTAGTTTCATGTGAGTTGATGGAAAAAGTGCTGACATTGCAGATGGGCAGCTTGAGGAATTAATGGAATATGGCATTCAAAGACAGTTCAACAAAGTAGTGAGTGAAAGTCATAATGCCCTGCACGTTATTTGCTTGCCTACACAGAGAAACTTAGTGCAGTGTACTGAGGTTTAATAAACTAATCTAAACTAATATTTAAGAGACATCTCGTTTATATCCTACCATTATTTTTGACAACAGTTAATGATCTAATTCATTTCTCGTCATTATTTGCACACGTATTATTTTAAGAAAGCATATTGGTTTGGTTGATATCACTTCAATATCCTTATCCCTTTCTACTATCACTGCAGAGCTGTCTAAAGGAAAATGAAATGATTTGGGATATTGGGGCTTTTTGTCCCCCCCATTTTTTTTTTTTTTTTTTAAAAAAAAAAACACAAACAAAAGCCTTTTGGGATTCAGATTGTTTCAGGGCTGAAACTGTTCCTTGTACTCTAAGCTGAAGTGAAATTAAAAGGTGTTGTTTACTGGTTTACTGCACGTAAGGGCTAGGTGAGCTCATACTGAGATCTGTAAAAGCATATTTTTCTGCACACATGTATAAAGGCTTTTAGACACAAAGGTAAATGTGGAGCTCAGTCTTGCATGCAGTTGTTATTATGTCCTTAGAAGCATATGTGCATGGGGGAAAGGACTGATTTAAGAGGGCAGTTTACTTCAGAGTTTATGTCACTACTTTACGTGTTGAATTTGTGCTTGTCAACATAAAAATACTAGGACTTATCGACATTACCAAATCTGATTATTTTTTTTTTCATTTGTGTATTGTGGTTTTATTGTTTAGCAAGTACTTATAACAATTACTATTATTTAGTGGTTTTTTTCTTATTTTTGAGAAGTTAAAAGCTGCTGAGTTATATAAACTTCCTCTGCCTAGCAAATTGTTCCTGAAAGTCATCCCATGGACTCATGCTGTATTTCTCCTAGAAATTATTTGATCTGTGAGGATAAGACCCTAAAGATTCACTGATTTTGAAAAAACAAAATATAAAGTATTGTATGTAAGAAAATTTTAGCTTCCTTCCCAACTCTGAAGACTCCAACACTATGAAATAAGAAGAGCTCTTATATTAACCTATCCATTTCCTCTAACTGTAAATTTAACCATTGCCAGGATATGATTATATATGAATTTTTAAAAAATACTATAAAAAATTAAACAGCTATTATAATAGCTCCCTTCTTAATACTGAAAAGCTCCTCAGCAATCAGTTTTGTTTCCTCTGCTCATATTCACTAGCATACCCAACTAACACTCCACCGCCACCACCCTTTCTCTATAATTATTTTTAAATAAAAAGCAAAGAACAAAAAAACAAGCAAACCAACAAATTATTGGACACAAATGATGGCAACACTAGAGTTCCTTTGAAATTAAGACGCAGGATTCTGTTAATATAATCAGGAGAGATTTAAATAACTGAGCCTGGAAAGCCATTTTAGTGGAACAGCTCATAGGTGCTTACTTTAGACACCCTATATTGACGTTAACTGTTTTGTCAGTTTCTTTCAGTATGACAGCAGAAATAGCATGAATACTTATAGAAACTTTTATGTAGTTGCCAATCCTCTCCTAGTCATGGAGTTCTGAAATATGTAACAAAACCTTTGGTAATCCTTCAAAATTTTAATCTCTAATCCTCTCCTCACTCTTAATGGGCAACTGTGTGTAGCCAATAAAAATGGGGATCAGTTAAAATCAAATACTTTCTTACTCAGGTGGTTTTCTGAGTTCAGCCACATGCTGGCATTCTCTGTCTTTAGCTTTATTTACATATATCATTGTGTGTTTCAAGCTGTTCTAATCCTGCCATTAAACACTGTGGATAGTAAATTGCTGCTAAACCACTGGACTTTGCTGAGAACAGTTACACACCAACTGTCTTTGAGTTCTCCAAACTGTACTCTAACCCTAAATTAAGCTACAAAAGGAGGAAAAATACTGAGGTAAAAAGCCTGAGAAGACCAGTTCCTTCTTCATACTACGTAGGATCATATGATACTCATGGTGTGCCTGATGTGCCCAGGAGTATGTGCTCATGCACCAAGCACATCAGTTGCATCAGGCACACCATGTCACACCAGACACACCAGTCTGACAGCAATAGGCATGTGAATATATGCTCATGCACTTTTCAGAGGGACCCAGACTGGGGCAAAGCGTCTCCCTGATGGCTTTCTGAAAGAGACCATGCAGTGTCAGGCTATATAGAATGAATGAGCTGCGTCTGAGTATTGCAGGGACCTAGCTCAACTGATCCAAAAGAAAGACCAATCGTGCATTTTCACTGTGTACTCCAGGAAAATGTCCATTGAGCAAAACAAGAACAAACTTAGCTGACTATTTAGAGATAGCTACAACACAGATCAGGTGGAACAAGGACTTCTGCTCTCACTGGTGCTTCAGACTGAAATAAATTTTATACCTTCTGAAATCCAAGAAATAAAAGGTGAAAATAGAATTACAAAGTCATAGAACATTGATAAATAGAATATTACATAAGTAATTCAAAATAAAGTGGTTTTCCCCATATTATTTAAATATATTTGTATTTGAACATATTGCACTGTTAAAATGTGTATTTGACTATGCACTGTACTGAACATAACTCTTTCATAAACCTTTTCTCTCCTCTGTTTTCATAATGATGAATATCTCATCTTGCAGCCTTCTAGGGACTTTGTTTTATTCACTGAACTCTGTAGTGTGATTGCCACTGGCTTACAAATACCTCATATTTTCAACTATGAAAGAAGTTCTTTTTACTCCTAGAGGTTTATTAGTTTTTGGTTTCATAGTTAATTTATTAGTTTTGCCTTACTGTTCCTGCAGCTAGAAAAGATAGTATCTTATTGTTACTTTCAAATGATGTGCAGTCAGTATCCATCTCCTAATCTTATTCATAAGAAAGTTATATAATTAAACCACATATAAATACTGAGATTGAATTATTACAGTTGGACCAAGAAAGCTTCATTACTCCAAACCTACAAGAATAAATTAAAATTTCATCTAAAAAGAATTTTATTGTGACTACTAAATGTAAGATACATAATATGAAAACTCTTATTTGCAGATTTAAGATATCACCTCATAGCTCCACTTGTTAAGAAAGTATTATTAACGTTTGGAAGAAAACTAGCACATGAGCTAAACAGATCCACACTTGACATCAATAGCAGGAAACCCATGTTTTTGAACATTTACATTGGATGTATCTTTGTGATCCTAAAATAAATTGGGTTAGCCCTTACTTACAAAGCATTTAAGTGTATGCCTAGCCTAAATAAAAAGTCATTATTATAATTCAGACAGGTACTTATCTTCTTTGCTGAATTATGAGTTTATTATCCAATGTTTTCATTTTCACTAAATCACAGAATTATTAGGGTTGAAGGGACCTCTAGAGATCATCTAGTCCAACCCTGCTGCCAAGACAGGGATACCTAGAGCAGAGTACACTGAAATACATCCAGGCAGTTTTGAATGTCTCCAGAGAGACTTCAGTGTGCCACTTGTAGCTTGTCTAATTGTTAACTGCAAATTAGACCTTCAGTGACAAAACTGTTTGGGCAGACCTTGGGCTATGCAGAACAAGATGAAAACCAGCATTAATTTAAAAGCAAATGAGGAGTAAGGAAATATAGTTATGTTTTAAAGGAATTTTAACAAAAAAAAAAATGGAAGAGTTGTTTTGTTTTCTTTTTTTTTTTTTTCAGAAAACTAGTAGTATCTGCTGTTCATCTTAGCTACAACAGGCACAGTAGCACATATCTAGAAACACTCACTGTTTGACTCAGAGAGATTCTGCTATTTGTAAGGAGCAAGACACCTAGATTTAGTGTATTAGGTATTAGAGCATTAGACATCTAGTGCATTAGATGTGCCTTAGGTATTCATAAATGGGCTTGTTGTGAAAGTCAGTTACCTAACACACATTTGTTGCCATCATAGTGACCAGGGGAATTTCTTCCACACTTCTAGCTCCAGATAGACACAGCTGTCCTTCCAATTTTGTGTTTTATCTAGTAACCCTGGCAGATTCATCACCAGCTCAGCTGACAGACTGGATCTGCTAGATCTCTATAGACTATAGTCAAATTCAAAACTCTTAATTCTGAATTGAAACCTGTGCTCTGTAAGACAGAGTACAATGTTTAGTGTTTGTAAAAAATTGTTAATAAGGAGCTGATGGACGCTGTAAGTATCCTCCAGCTTCACACAATTGAAAACCAAGACTTGCTGCTTAGTAGAACAGTTAATGTAACTGATTTGATTAATTCTAGTCCTAAATTATTGTGTTAAAATTGTAGTAAACATAAAGATTACTTTGATAATTTGATATTTGACTGGAACTGAAGCTCTTGAAGCCATAAGGGAGGAAGGGAAAGTTATTAATCTCAAGATCTGGTAAAATACATTGGAAATGCAAAACAGATTTCGCTATTGAAAAAAACCATATTTTTTTCTGTTACTCTATTCTCACCTATCCTATCCTCTCCTGTCCTATTCTGACATTAGGATATGCTAAGATTCTCTTAAGTAAAATAAAACTATTTCGAAGAGATGTGGCTTCATATGATATATGATAAATTGCTATCATTGCATTGCATATCTTTCTTGCTTTTTGCAAGTAATTTTGCTATTTTAATTATTTATTTAAAAAAAAAAAAAAAAAAAAGAAAAGAAAAAAGCAACCAGCATTTTGTCACCTTTAATGACTTTAAACCAGAAGGGACAAAGCACCACCACACATCCCTCACTCACACAACAACAAAGATGGCTGATCAAATATTGGTTTGACAACTGGAAAAAAAAGAAATATAGTCCCCATTTTCAAGAAGGGGAAAATGGATGACCTGGGGAAGTACAGACCAGTCAGTCTAAACCCTGTGTCTGGCAAAATCTTGGAGCAGATTCTCCTGGAACACATACTAAGGCACATGAGAAACAAGAATGTGCTTGCTGACAGCCAGCATGGCTTCACTAGGGGGAAATCCTGCCTGACCAAACTGATGGCCTTCTATGATGAGGCTACAGAACTAATGGACAGGGGCAGAGCAGTTGATGTCATCTACCTGGACATGTGCAAATCATTTGACATTGTCCCACGCAATATCTTTGTCTCTAAGTTGAAGAGACATCAACTTGATAGGTGGACCACTTGGTGGATAAAGAACTGGCTGGATGGCTGCATGGAAATAGTTGTGATCAATGGCTCACTGTCCAGCTGGAGACCAGTAAAATGAGTGGTGTCCCCCAGGGATCGGTGCTGGGACCAATCTTGTTTAACATCTTTGTAGGCAACATAAACAGTGGTTTTGGTCGTTTTTGCTTTGGGTTTTTTTTTTTTTTTTTATTCATTTAGAATCGTAGAATCCTAGACTCATAGCCTCTGACTATCTTAAGTTCCTCTAAATAAATCTCTGTCTATGCCCACTGTTAACTCTCATCTCCTATAGCAAAGTCAGTGACATGTCAGTATGAGTCTATTAAAATACCCTGGTCATTAAAATTCAGGGGAAATTCCCATCTATTTTACATGTGTTGTAAGCTTCATTATTATCAAAGTGGCATTATTAATTTCTTATCATAATAACTATTACTTGGAGTGTACAGTTTGTGATTAAAAATGACAGATAGAGCAGCAGATATCAATGTTTACTCTGTATGATTCTAATGTAGATATGCAGAGGATTTCAAAATAGTGTATTAATAATAAAGGATTACTTTCTTCATGGTAGAGCTACAGAAAACTAGGAAACATTGAAGGTCAACATGATATTGACAATCATTATAAGTTGAAGTCTGCTGAAATAAAATACAACATGATGCTGGGATTACATAAAAATTCTTGATAAAGAAGCCTTGTACAGGAATGGAGAGGATTAATGATTACAGTCTCTATCGTTTACTGAAGAAATTTCTATGTGACACACTTGGTATTTACAGCTGAAATCCAGAAAAAAAAAATGGTGTAGACACTTCTACATCAATAGAAAGCTAAAAAAAAAGAAAGATATAATCAAGCATACCTAATAACACACACTGTGATTCAGAACTAGGAAAGAAACCATCTGTAAGCCCTTTAAAAAAAAAGAAAAAAAAAGAAAAAAAAAGCCATTAAAAATGCAGATTATACTTTCTATTAAGGAGGAAAAATAATTTCCCCAGTCTTAACTGAAGTGTTGCAGGAAGCTCTAGTATATAGTATGTCTCACTCAACCAGGATGAAAAAGTTTATCTTTTAGGAAAAGAGATTACATATGTCAAGAAAATGGTACTATTTGTGGTTCTACTGAAATCAGTAGGCTTGCGTTTGCTTTCAGCTTGGTAGCTATTTGATCAAGTATTATTTGTATTATTCATCCATTTAGAGTATTTAGATGAAAATTTTTGCAAAATTGTTTCTTTTGTCCACATTATTTGATATTTTTTCCACATCATTATAGAAAAACAAATATATATACTTGTGCTAGTGGTGTTGTGGTTTAGACCCAGATGGTAACTCAGAACGATGCAGCTGTTCACTCACCCCCACTTCCCCTCTCCGAGAGGGATGGGGAGGAGAATCAAAAGAATGCAAATCCTACAGGTTGAGATAAGAGTGTAGTAACTAAAGCATGATATAATACTACTACTTCTAATAACAATAATACTGATAAGGGCAAATAACAAGGGGAGAGAATATTAATCTAAAAGTCAAAAGGGAAAAACAAACAATAAAAATAAGTGATACACAACAGGTAGTTGCTCACCATGCACTGATCAATACCCTGCCCAGCATGAGCAGCGGTCCATCCCTTCTGTGCAACTGCCCCCAGTTTTAATACTGGGCATGACATGCTGTGGCATGGAATACCCTTTTGGCTAGTTTGAGTCATGTGCCCTGCCTCTGCTTCCTCTTGTCTTCTTGTGCTCCTCCTCACTGGCAAAGCATGAGAGACTGAAAAGTCCTTAATCAGGGTAAGTGCTACTTAGCAAAAACTAAAGCATTGATGTGTTATTAACAACATTCTCAGACTAAAGCCAAAAACACAGCACTGCACCATCTACTAGGATAAAAAAAAAAAAAAAAAAATAACCCAAAACTGTTATAGCTGAAACCAGGACATAGTGGTTTCAGGATGATGTTGCCCACAGATGGTTTGATGATGTGCTTCTGAAGTCAGAATGCCAATAAGTGTTCAAGATCAAAGTCCTCCTTAATGGTTGCATGAACTATAGATTAGGGAAAATAAAAACACAGCCTGCTGTGAGTAATATTGGCTAGATGTCGCCTACAGAGCACAAAACACAGCTACCAAAGGTACTTTGAAAGGCTGATGTGATACTGTTGTCTTTCACAGTACTTCTAATACGCACAAGCACCTAATAATGGAAATTCTGTTTTTCATGTGACTATGGTCTTATTTGGTTAATTGAATGGTCTGGATAACAGAGGAAACCAACTACATATACTTGTTTAAAGATTTCTACTATCCTCTTACTTTGTCATACACTTAAAGCTTAGAGCATTCTTTAGAGAAGAATCAAGAAATTAATTAGATTTAAGCCAGGCTATATCCATCAATTAATCCCCAGCCTTTTTGGCTCTAGAATATCATATATTCAGAATCTGTTAGTGATGTTTTCTCTTAAAAGTCTGAAAGTCTATGTTAAATTGAAACTAATATCCAAACATCAAATTCTGGCTGCTAGGCTATTGAAGAAGAGAAGAATAAATTCTCAACATTTTAAAATTATAGAGCATAACATCCCTCTTATTTGCTAATGGTAGTAATGAAAGAGTTAAGACAAAATTTAGGGATTCTCTAGCCAAATACAAGAAAGTTTACGTGTTATTTCTTCGTTACTTCAGAGCTTTCATTAATAGTACTAAATTTGAGTAAAGTTTCATGCCTTCTCATGCAGTAATACATAGGATATTAGGTAATGAACTTTCTCCTCAATAATGACCGGAGTGACAATGTTTGATATTGCATAGGGACACAATCACCTCACAGGTACAAGCAGTACAAATATTGCATATATTATTTTTTTCCTTATATAGAATCAATATATGGTATTTGTTTCATTGAGGGATTTTTTATTCCCTTTTTTTTTAAGTCTGTGACATATTAATGTAAATAATACAGATGCTGTACACTGTCAAGTAGTTGCTTCATAAATACTATTTTGTAGGCTTATTTTGCTTTTCTAGAGATTTATCTTCTTTTTTCAAGATCTAGATTTATGACAACAAATGAGAGGGTCCTTTGAAAGTTTTTTTTGCTTGCATTTGATTTCTACTGGTTTCTCTTGGTTCTCTATGTGGTACAAACTGACTTGGCTGTTAAAATTCCCACTTGCATGTTCGAATACTTGTAATAATATAAGGATGTCGAGTTTGGACTCCTACTGTGGCTACTAACTATAATAGAATCTACAGAATGAAAATATTTTCTGAAAGTAGATTAGAAACATCAAGGAGCATCATCAAAACAAAGTCATTAGTCAACTTTGAACTTCTAAAATAAGATATTCCCTGAGGGATCAGTGTTGTGACCGATCTTTTTCAACATCTTTGTCAGTGACATGGACAGTGGGATTGAGTGCGCCATCAGCAAGTTTGCTGATGACATCAAGTCATATGGCTTGGTTGATACGCTGGAGAGAAGGAATGGCATCCAGAGGGACCTTGACACACTTGTGAAGTGGGCTAATGCCAATCTCATGAAGTTTAACCATGCCAAGTGCAAGGTCCTACACCTGAGTCAGGGCAATCGCAGGCACAGCTACATTTTGGGCGGAGATGAGATTCAGAGCAGCCCTGAGGAGAAGGACTTGGGGGTGTTTGATGACAAAATGAACATGAGCTGGCGGTGAGCGCTCGCAGCCCAGAAAGCCAATCGTATCCTGGGCTGCATCAAAAGAAGTGTGACCAGCAGGTGGAGGGAGGTGATCCTGCCCCTCTACTCTGCTCTCGTGAGACCTCACTTGGAGTATTGTGTGCAATTCTGGTGTCCTCAACATGAAAAGGACATGGAACTGTTGGAACAAGTGAAGAAGAGAGCCACGAGGATGATGAGGGGACTGGAGCACCTCCCATATGATGATAGGTTGAGAAAGTTGGGGCTGTTGAGGCTAATGAAGAGAAGGCTGCGTGAAGACCTCATAACAGCTTTCCAGTGTCTGAAGGGACCTATAGGGATGCTGGGGAGGGTCTCTTCATTAGGGACTGTAGTGATAGGACAAGGGGTAATGGGTTCAAGCTTCAACAGGGCAGTTTAGATTGGATATAAGGAGGAAGTTCTT
The DNA here is from genome assembly GCA_032466535.1 of Forpus xanthops. NCBI lineage: Eukaryota > Metazoa > Chordata > Aves > Psittaciformes > Psittacidae > Forpus > Forpus xanthops. The sequence goes on along the minus strand of JASSUY010014571.1, from coordinate 11,839 downwards.
TACTGTTAGGGTTGTGAGGCACTGGAATGTGTTTCCCAGGGAAGTTGTGAATGCTCCATTGCTGGCGGTGTTGAAGGCCAGGTTGGACATAGCCTTGTGCGACATGGTTTAGTGGGAGGTGTCCCTGTCCATGGCAGAGGATTGGAACTGTATGATCTTAAGGTCCTTTCCAACCCTAACTATTCTATGTTTCTATGATTCTATATTTCAGGTGGTCTTTAAGCATACAATTAATGATTTTGCTCTTCTTTGGGAGTTCTAAAAAAAGAAACTGCAAAACTTGTGAAATATTACTTAGCTTGTCTTTTTAAAATAATCTAAAATTTAATGTCCTTCAGACTTCTTATATGTCAGAGCTGAAAATGACAAGAAGAATGGTAATTCAGGGTGATAGCACTATCCAAATGCAAACTAAGCTGACACAGTGATTAGTTGCTAAAAGATCAGATGGTCAGCTTGTTGACAGCCATGTTCCAGGAAGGAAGTAAGAAAGAAAACGTTCTGAACCTTCTGCAATCATTATTTTAAGGAACAAAAAGCAAGAAATGTAGTTAGACATGAGTGTAATTTGGATTGTCGAAGTGGAGAGGAGTTATCAGGAAAACCTTGTAACTAACCCCATACAGAAATAGCCTGGGCTGTTGTATTCACAGCACTGTAATTCTGGTCACAGACAACATAACCTCAGGGAAGTCTGCCTTCTCTGCTCCTCAGAGAAAAGTTTTGAAAGATAGCCAGGACTGAGTCAGCCAGACAAAAGGAAAGAAAACTGCAAATTAATGCAAGAAGTTGACGAGTCGTTTCGGTTGCTACTTCCAGATCTCAACAAAGCTATTTACACGAATGTAAGATTTACAGAAGGATATTAGGGGCATAATTGGGAGTGGTGAGAAAAACCTCTCAAAAAATAAATATTTGTTAATAGGTATTAGCTTTGATTCTTTGCTTAATTGCATTAACTATATGATTTTGCATGCCATTTAATAGGCTCAGTAAAAAATGTAGTGGTATCAAATGTGATTATATTATTCCTCAATTACAAATCAAGAGCAAGTTTATTAAGAAAAATTATGAATTATGAGGCTCCATTATCTTTCCATAATTTTTGCTTGAATTATTTTTTTTTAAAAAAGATAAAACAAAGGTTGCTTAGAGAAAACCAGAAAGAAAGCACTGTAAGAAGAATTTTTATTTTGAATGCCATGTCACCAGCATATGGACTTTTCATAAAAAATATTATCAACGATTCCTCTGATCACCACTCCATATACCACAGTGAGAAACAGCCATTAGAATGTAGTTTGAAAGGACAGATAATTTTGTCAGTAGGCTATCTGGTAGACTATATCTGAGATTTCTAACCTGCCATCAGCTGTGCTGATTTATCTATATAGCACAGATTGCTTTCCATGTAATCATAATTCCAGGAATTAATAAAAAATTTTCAGTGCTTCTTTAAGAACAGGTAAACTTTTGTGTAAATGCATCTTTCATGGACATATAGCTGACCTTCAAATAAGCTCTATTTACCAAGGAAAGGATACTTATTGAATTGCTATTGATGCACTGAGAATTAAATTAACCTCTAGGCACAATATCAGCTATTAGAAGGTAACGATAGAACATCAACCAATGAATTACATTTTATATCAACATTCATGCAGAAAATGAATCTTAAAAATTAAAGTTATATTGGAAGAGAAACCATTTTTGCCTCTTGTTAAAAGAAGACACATGAAGTCAATTCGAGTATGTAGATATGCAAATTTTTATGTTGGTGAATTTTGTGCCGCTTTTTAATGAAAATATTGTGACTAATCAAAACAGCTGGTATATTTTTTTTATACAGTAAGCTTGCATTTACATGGTAATGCTCATGATTTATTCTTTTTCTATGGGACTTAGTAGTGAAACTGATCATGTTGAGAAAGCATGCACTCTAGAAGCATTTTAATTCTACCAGAAAACAGCATGAACTTGTCATGGGTTCAGCAGCAGCAATCATTTTTACCCTTTAAGCAGTAGCTGGTGCAGCACTGTGTTTTTGGTTTTTGGCTTTGGAGAAGTGCTGATAACACCAGTGTTTATAGTTATGGCTTAGAATGTTTAGGCTGGCCAAGGACTTTCTGAGTTTCATGCTCTGCCAGGGAGGAGGGGAGCCAGGAAGAAGCCAGGCGGAAGGAGAGACAGGACACCTGACCCAAACTGACCAAAGAGGTATTCCATACCGCAGCACATCATGTCCAGGATGTAGCAACGGAGGGGAGAGACCTGAAAAGATGGTGGTGCAGGGGGGTGTGCACAGCATGGCCTGGATTTGGTATGAGGTGATGGGGTGTACTGTGTAGTCAAGCTCTGTATCAGGTGATGGGAGGGCACTGCATGGCATGGCTAGGTATCAGGGGAAGATCTATTGCATTCATTTTTCTTGTATTTCTCTTGCATTATTATTGGTGGTAGCAGTAGTGATTTATGTTATACTTTAGTTACTAAACTGTTCTTATCTCAGCCTGTGGAAGCTGCATTCTTTTGATTCTCCTCCCCATCCCCTCGAACTGAGGAAGAAAGAGAGGGGAGTGAGTAAGAGAGCGGCTGCATGGGTTTGACAGCCTCAAACCACGACAAACTAAAAGATGAAAATAAGAATAAAGTCACCAAAAAAAAGAAAACAACCACTAACAACCTTTGGCTAAGAAGTGCTGTGAAACTTAAAAGTGCCCTCCTAATGAGAGTGAAAAAGTCTGAAACATCTCAGTAGGAAAAATAAGCTCTGTGTCATTCTCTAATATCAAGAGAAAAATACAAAAAAATCATACCTGTCCAGGACTAAATTTGACTGGGAGAGTGAAATGTTATTTTTTGTATCTGTTACTTCTTTCTCTGTCTTCATGAGCATTCATGAACATACATTTTTCCCTCTCTCTCTTTCATCATAATCTCTCAATAATTTCAGAGTTGATCATTTGTCATGCATGAAAATTCGATGATCTTGTGATTACATTGCCGATAGCTGAGCTATGCTAATTTCTGAGCTGTCTATGGAGCAACTGATGCACAAGCTCAACTTGTAGTTACTTAGCAAGTTTCTTGTGTATATGCCCTCTCAGGCTCCTTGAGATGTATCTTACACTTTACTGCACGTGATTCAATTTTACTGAATTCTGAATTGTCACTGCTTCAGGGAAACAGCTGAAAAGTTTTTTAAACAGACGTTTAGCTGCGTCCTAGGGGTAAGGTATGGGTATATAGTGAGTTTTGAAGATAGTGAACAGATGTATGACAACTTCCATTGCACATGCAGAGAATTCCCGTTAATGTGTGGTTTTGTTTCATTACAAGGATTAAAGAGATCATAAAAAATAAGCAGCATTCCATGAAACACTGACACATTGTGTCCACCTACAAGGTCAAGCAGTTGATTTATATTGTGGCTTGCTAGCAGAAAAAAAATGTATCATCATTAAGCCCTGATCTTTCAAATGCCAGCCACATCCCCAGGAAATAACTGAGAATTTGTAGCCAGTAATATTAAGAGATTTTGGTGAAAACTGTAGTGATTTTATAGTGAAGATTAAAAAAAATAATAACTAAAAATAAAAGGAAGTTAATAACAAAAGCATATAAAAAGCTTAGAAAGCACAAATTTTCACTGCTGTCAGGTGTTAGTAATAATAGCCATGGAAGGCTGAGTATGACATCAGAACAAAAATGACTCCATCAGTACCAGAGAAACAGATACTCATGGCACATTTAGAAGAAGAGTGCAAGAACCGTGTGTTTTAACTTCACCCACCAAACTGCTTACATTGGAAGGGTCTAGGAATGTCACAGACTACAAAAAAGATATCTTTGCAGGGCATATATATAATTTTGTTTCCCTTCTAAAGCGACAGAAATCTAGGTCAGTCTTTGTATCAAATTTCTTAGTCAGACAGATACTTGTGGCTGGAATCTCATTGATTTTAGTTGCTGCTTTATTCTGCTTGGGCCTTCTCATTGATACTGTGATTTGCTGAATTCTCTTCAGCCTTTTTTCTCAGGACTTGTAAAGCACATTCTTGCTTAGCTCAGGTCATCAAGTAACATACAATTTCCCTGGCATTTGTCCTGATATTGTGCATGTTCCAGAAAAATATCACTCCTGCTTTGAAGAAACTTTGTTTAAAAAAAAATAGATTTCATAGTACTTCCCAGGTAGGTGTGTGATTTTGTTTTGGTTTGGTTTGGTGCTTTTTTTTTTTGGTTTTTTTTTTTTTTGTTTTTTTTTTTTTTTTTGTGGTTTTTTTTTTTCCACAGATAAATTACCTTGTTTAAAAGAAATGTAGATTTATTTCCTATTTTAGTTTGTCTAGTTTTATCTTCCAGTCATTGGCTCTTGCTATATCTTGCTCTGCTAGACTTTCTCCTATTTATGAATGCATTTGCAAGCTGTGATTAAGTCACCTCTCACTTTTTTTTTTCATAAACTAAGTCTACTGAACACTTATGAGAAGAAAAAGAAATGATCCTAAAGCAGATATTCAAGCTGGCATATTTCAGTTTTGATGTTACCAACAACCTGTGGCAGCTTCTTCTAATAGGAAGTGTCAAACTAATTTATCAGTTCTGCTTATAATTTGACAAATAGCAATGTACAATTGATGTCCTCTAGAAATGACTTTTCCATACATGATGACAAGTGAATTGGATTAATGCTGATCACTGGAATTTAATTTTCTGTTTTTCATGTATGTGATTTCTGAAGCAATTGTGATTGGTTATATACTTCTTTTTGTATATGCCTTTTCATTCTAACACCAAAGAATAAGTTTTATAACAAAACATAAACAAACCTATGAATGCTGGAGAAACAACATATATCTATTGTGCCCATTTGAAGGGTTGTTAATATAATCAGGGGAAGATTGTAACTCATATTAAAGATTAAAAAATGCTGCAATATAGTGTTTTTTGTAATAGAAGTAACTGAATGCCTGAGGTGTATTCACGTAACTTACAGAGATAAAAATACTGCAGGTTGCAGAGGTGGTTGCAATCACAACATAAATAATATTAGGGAAGGAATGGATTACTATTGCGTCATGTTGTCAGTTGAATGTAGTATTTCTGGATGTAAGTCAGAAAAGGTTAGGGCCTGTGTTCTGATAACCCCAAACCTCCATATCCTACCAGAAAGTAGGACATGAATGTTATTATCAGAAATAATTTGGTCACTTGTTCTGTAGATATGGATATATTCCATTTATTCTTTATATAACTAAATACATTGAAAGATAATTGTCACATTTCACCATTACAAAAAAAAAAAAAAAAAAAAACAACAAAAAAAAAAATAAAAAGAAAAAAAAAAAAAAGCCAACCAAACAAAAAACCCTCAGTATATTCTTTTCCACATTATTATTAATTTCAAACTGAAAGCTGTCTCTACATTCTTTTGTTTTATTTTGTTTTCAGCTGTGGTACTGGCACCTACGTAAGAAGCCAGGCCTTAATATTCTAGTTTATAATTACAAATCATGACTCTTACAAAATTTCTACATCAAATGCATGTTCTTTTAAATAAATGAAGCAAAACTCACCCAGAATTAATATGATATTTGTTACAGCTATTAGTCACAAAGTGACTGAGTTGATTGAGTAGATCGTAGAAATGCTTAGAATTATACCTACAGGCAGATAGAAAACTACCTACATACTGTGTTTAATTCACGTCGCATATTTCAAATTTCTGCAAACCTCTGGGGAGAATATGTCATTCAGAATGGTTATTTAATTGGGCCAGGCAGATTCCAAGTGACTAGAAAAAAGAACTCATTACAATATTTCTCAAAGGATATAGCCCTGGTTTAACCCCAGCAAGCAACTAAGCCACAGACAGCTATTCACTCACAACTCCCAGTGAGTGGGAAAGAGAATCAGAAGAGTTAAAATGAGAAAACTCTCTGGTTGAGATAAAGACAGTTTAATAGATAAATCAAAAGCTGCACACACAAGCAAAGTAAAAAAAGGAATTAAAACACTATTTCTCATTGACAGGCAACTTTTCAGACATTACCAGGAAAGGAGGGCTCCATCATGAGCAAGGTTATTTAGAAAGAAAACTCCATAACTCTGACCAGCTCCCTCTTCTTTCTTAGAATCATAAAATCATAAAATAGTTAGGGTTGGAAAGGACCTTAAGGTTACTTAGTTCCAAATCCTCTGCCATGGGCAAGGGCACTTCCTACTAAATCATTCTGCCCAAGACTCTGTCCAGCCTGGCCTCGAACACTGTCAGTGATGGAGCATTCACAACTTTCCCTGGGAAACACATTCCAGTGCCTCACAACCCTAACAGTAAGGAACTTCCTCCTTATATCCAATCTAATTTTCCCCTGTTGAAGTTTGAACCCATTACCCTTTTTCTAATCACGACAGTCCCTAATGACGAGACCGTCCCCAGCATCCTTATAGGCCTCCTTCTGATACTGGAAGGATGCTATGAGGTCTCTGCGCAAACTTCTTTTCATCAGCCACAACAGCCCCGACTTTCTCAGCCTATCTTTATACAGGAGGTGCTCCAGTCCCCTCATCATCCTCGTGGCTCTCTTCACTTGTTCCAACAGTTCCATGTCTTTTTTATGTTGAGGACACCAGAACTTCACACAATACTCCAAGTGAGGTCTCACGAGAGCAGAGTAGAGGGGCAGGATCACCTCTCTCGATCTGCAGGACATGCTCCTTTTGATGCAGCCCAGGATACGATTGGCTTTCTGGGCTGCGAGCGCTCACCGCCAGCTCATGTTCATTTTCTCATCGACCTACACCCCCAAGTTCTTCTCCAAGGGCTGCTCTGAATCTCATCTCTGCCCAACCTGTAGCTCTGCTTGCAATTGCTTCGACCCAGGTGGAGGACCTTGCACTTGTCATGGTTAAACTTCATGAGGCTGGCATCAGCACACCTCACAAGCATGTCAAGGTCCTTCTGGATGGCATTCCTTCCCTCTAGCATATCCACTGATCCACACAGCTTGGTGCCATGGGAAAACTTGCTGAGGGCACACTTAATCTCAATGTTCATACCGCCAACAAAGATGTTGAACAAGACTGGCCCCAACACCCATCCCTGAGGAACACCACTCGTTACTGGTCTCCAGCTGGACATTGAGCCATTGACCACAAATTTTTGCATGCAGTCATCCAGCCATTATTTTATTCACCGAGTCTTCCACCTATCAGATTGATGTCTTTCCAATTTTGAGACAAGGATATCATTTGAGACAGTGTTGAATGCTTTGCACAAGTCCTGGCATATGGCAACAACTGCTCTACTCCTGTCCATCAATTCCATAGTCACATCGTAGGAGGCCACCAGAATGGTCATGCAGGATTTCCCCTTAATCAAGCCATGCTGGCTGTCAGCGAGCACATTCTTGTTTTTCATGTGCCTTAGCATGCCTTCCAGGAGAACCTGCTCCAAGATTTTGCCAGACACGGGGTTTAGACTGACTGGTCTGTACTTCTCCAGGTCATCCATTTTCCCCTTCTTGAAAATGGGGACTATATTTCCCTTTTTCCAGTCATCAGGGTCTTCAGCTGACTGCCACAATTTTTCAAATATGTTGGACATGGTTTAGCAACTTCATTTGCCTGCTCCTTCAGGACCTGCAGATGGATTTCATCAGGTCCAATGGACTTGTATATGTTCAGGTTCTTAATTTGGTCTTGAGCCATATCTTCTTCTACAGTGGGCCCAGGGTCTTCATTCTCAGTGTCCCTGCATCTGCCTTCCGAGACTTGGGTGGTGTGGTCAGAGCATTTTCCAGTGTAGACTGAGGCAAAGTATAGGTACTGAAGAGAGCCCACATTTTCCCTAGCCTGCCTTTTATTTGCAGTGCATTTACAGAATACCTTCCTGTTTTCTTTAACATCCGTAGTCAAGTTTAATTCTAACTGGGCCTTACCTTTCCTAACCTGCTCCCTCGTTTCCCAGTCAATATCCCTTTATTCTTCCAGGCTGCCTGTCCTTGTTTCCACCTTTTATAAGCCTCTTTTTTCCTTTGAATTTTCCTCAGCAGCTCCCTCCCAAGGTCTCTTGGGATTCCCGCAACATTTCTGAGCTTGCAAGAAGCAATCCTTGAATATCAACCACAGTATTTGGTCGCCCTTCTGTCTGGAGCATGGAAACTAACTAAGTAGGTTCCTGAAGAGGCCAATATTGGCTCTCTTGAAGTCCAGGGCAGTGAGCTTCCTGCATGCTCACCTCGCTGTTCTGAGTATCTCAAATTCAACTATCTCATGATCACTACAACCAAGGCTACCCTGGAGCATCATATTTCCAGCCAGCTCTTCCTGTTGGTAAGCACGAGTCAAGCATTGCACCTCTCCTTGTCGGCTCCTCTATTACTTGCAGAAGGAAGTTGTCTTCCACATAATTGAGGAACTTCCTGGATTGCTTCTGCCAGGCCATACCGTCTCTCCAACACATATCAGGGTGGTTGAAGTCCTCCATGAGAATGAGGGCCTGTGAGCATGAGGCTGTTCCTGTCTATGGAGTGCTTTATCCACAGAGTCCTCTTGATCAGGTGGTCTGTTACAGATCCCCACAATAATGTCTCCCATCACTGTTTTTCTTTTGACCCTGACCCACAAATTCTTTTTTGACTGCTCACGTATCCCCAGAGTTCCACACTCTCCACCCTATTCCTAACATAAATAACAACTCCCCTCCCCGCCTGCCAGGCCTGTCTTTTCTTAAGAGCCTCTAACCTTCCTTTCCAACACTTTAGTCATAGGAGCCGTCCTGCCATGTTTTTGTGATGCTTATTATATTATGCCTCCATAGACGTGCACACATCTCTAGTTCCTCTTGTTTGTTCCCCATGCTACTGGCATTTGTATAGAGGCATCTGAGTCAAACTTTAAATAAAGCTGGCTCATTGGCTGGAGTGGCTGGACTATCTCTATGTTTCTCTGAACACTTATTATAGGGGCTGGCAACTGGCTGGGAGCGTTGGGATGGAACGATGCCTCCTTCCCCCAGCACATCTAGTTTAAAGCATCCTTGACCAGTCTGGCAAACCTCCTATCAAAACCACTCTTCCCCTTCTTTGTCAGACCATCTCCACTAGCCCTCAGTAAGCCTGGCTTACAAAATTGAGTCTTGTGTTCAAGGTACCCAAACCCCAGACTATAGCACCTCCTTTCTAAGCATTTATTAACCTGTCCTTCTTCACTTACATTTTCTGCTGAGCATGATGTCACTTGCTATGGTATATCCATTTGGTCAGTTGACAGATTGTTTTCTAATTCTCATTTGTATATGGTTTATGCTTAATCCTATTAATTCTTTAATAAGTATATTTAATGTGACTGACAATTAACAAGCACAGTTTACAGTTTTCTGTCTTATAAATAAAAGTAATGGGGAGTTTATATTGTATTACTTGTGAAGTCAAATTTTCTATTTATTTCTGCATGATTTGTCAAATGATTTTGCAACAGCAAGTCAGACTTCATTATAATGGGGAACTGCTGTTTTGTGGCATTTGGGGTTTGACTATGTTTTGTTTCAAAGTCCTATAAAATAAGAATGCGCAAGCCCTGTCATGACCCTTTATAGCATGTTAGAGCTTCAAATGAAGAATCAGTACATACATGTTATCAAGTCAGTGCTCAAAATCTATTGTCCTGGTAAGCTTTGTCCCTCAATTTCTTGCAGTACTCCAGCCCTTTCTGGCTTAGACTGGAACTTTCCAGGAAATTGCACAGGAAGTTCCTCTCCTTTGGTCTCATCCTGCTAAATGCTCCAGGTGAAAGGGTATAATTATTCTCAGAGGATTGCCCTTCACCGAGTCTCACTTATATGCAATTAATAAGTCACCCTATTTTCCCTGGTTTTTACTGTTTGCTTTTATTTTTGTTCAGTTGCTCATGCTAGCTATCATGGAACAGGGCTTTTTGAAATACCCATTTAGCCGTTTTAAAATATAATGCAGTTTTTATTCATTGTGTCTTGTTCTGGTCTGTGGCTTTAGTGAAACCTGTATCTTTTTAAAAGAGCTGTGAAAGAAACCTTCCTAAAGCAGCACTGCTTACGGATTTATTTTTGCTATCATCAGTGCAGGAGGCACGAGGTTATTAAGTATTTCTCTGACTTGTGCTCTATGATTGATGTGATTGTGTCAGGTTTAAAATTCCATCCTGTCAAGTCTTGTAATGCTTGCTGCTGCCAGTCACCTGCTTGTGTAGAGTTTAGATAAGATATGTTGCTTATTCCTTTGTTATATTGCTAAAGCATTATTTAAAAAAAGGAAAAAAAGTGTGTTGGAGTAACACTTTAAAGGTGAAATCCTGTTAAAGGCAATATGAATTCCACTTTCAATGAGGTCTAAGACTTCTACCTTGTATATTGACATATTTTGTGATATTTTAAGGTATTTACCTTGGTCACATGCAGTTTATTTTTATTTTTATTTTCATTGTTATTTTAAATCTGTCTTTTCTAATATGTAGCTGTGCAATTATTTACTGTGAAGTCTGTGTGTCATTTACTGATCTTGCATACATAATTTACATAACTAATCCTCTGTACAAGCCACCTCAATATAGGTTGCTATGCTTCTAGTTGAAGTGCAGCAAGTTTGCCATTTTTAGGCTTATTTGTGAGAAAAATTATTTGTACTTTTATTACATGATCTTTTCCTTTATCTGTTTTATACAGGACTCTCAAAGAATGAATTTGGTATTTGAGTGGGGAACAAAAAGTAATTTAACAACCACCAGCATAACCACTTTTCTGAATCAGAGAATAAAAATGTAGCACTTAAATTCCAATTCTATTGACTTTTTATTAGCAGAATGTATAGAAGAATCTGTTCATCTAGCCAAGTAACTCGTATGTGCAGAGATTTTTATTATTGGAAAAGTTATAAAAATTATATCATACATCAGATCTATTTTTTCTTTCTTTATCAAAGTAATGTTGGTTTCTATAAAGGTAAAATAAGTAGAGAATACTTGGAGAAATAATTGAGTTGATAAAAATCCTTCATTAAAAGAAGGACTATAAATCATGTTCTACTTCTAAAGGTCAGAGCATGTGTTAAGAGCTCTAAACCTCATTTTAGTTGGAAAATCTTCCTGTTTCCACACTAAAAATTCCTACAATATAATGGCCATAAGAATAGTCTAGATACAGCAAGTACTAATGGCATAGCTTTTGCAATTGCTCATAATCCAAAATGTAGATATAACTAGAAACTTCTTAAACATTCAGCCCCAGGGCCTTGGGAAGCAAGAGGAAGATAACATGGCATCTCAAACCGGAAGTTGCAACTCTTTGTTCATTTTCCTGTTCTTACAGCTTGTGATTGCTGGCAAAATTCTTTGTACCAGGTTTGTGTAGAAATCATTTCCAATAGTTTTGCAAAAGGCCATCATAAAACATTTAGTTAACTTTGTGCTGCTAATAATCCCACTGTATTTAACTGAAGTTTCCATTTGAAAACAAATAAAAACGTAACAACAAAACAAAACAAGCAACAAACCTTCCACCTTTTTCATTGGATGTTAAAAATCAGTGAAGATAACAATCCCTAATAAATTCTTTCTTTATAGAGCTTCAAAAAAAGTGGTCATTTGTATCAGGATATGCAGCCGTAATATTGAATATTCAAAAAATACAATCACAAAATTACAGAACAGTTGAAGTTAGAAGGGATCTCTAGAGATTGTCTAGTTCAGTTCTCCTGCTCAGAGGATGATCAGTAAGACTGAGTTGTTGTCATGGGTTCAGCAGCAGCAGTCATTTTTTCTTTAAGCAGTAGCTGGTGTAGCACTGTGTTTTGGATTTTTAGCT
>JASSUY010014570.1:0-10100 GCA_032466535.1 Forpus xanthops | reverse complement strand
CTTCCCATTTCCCCGGGACTGGGGAAGAAAGAGGGGGGAGTGAGCAGAACTGTTTGAGGGGCCTCAAACCACGACAAGACTATTTCAACATTAAAATTTATTTAATTTTGGTTTTTTTTTTTGGAATAGCAATTCTTTAAACTGACCCTTTCCTGAAATTATTTTCTATTTCAACAGAAATTTTCCTGACAATCTCCTGATATTGAAAGTTTTTGGGTTTTGGTTTTCTTTTTTTTTTTGCATTTCCATTATTCTATAGGTTCAACGTGTCTGCCGAAGAGATTGGATATAATGGGAATGGAACAGAGTCCATAAGAACTTTGCCTAGTTTTATTTCTTAGCTGCAAAGCAGCTGTAAGTTAAACATTGCTCTGTTGCTTCTGCTAGGCAAGAAAAAACAGAGGACAAGCTAAAAAAAAACAACCTTTGGTAATTTAACCAAAGCAGATCAAAGTAGATACCAGTTTTGCTGACGAGAAGCACCAGTACTGTACTCAGGTATGAATTTATCACCACCAAAATAACTTGGTCATACAATAGCTTCAGTTTGTGTCCAGTTTTAGTGTGTGTATATGTCAATACAATGAGGCTGTTATGTCACACAGGGCTGCCATAATAGCTGTTACTTTCCAAAGGCATTCATTCAAGGATACATGAATGACTGAATATTTTCAGAGGAGTAGGGGTGTTTCTTTGCTCTCTCTCTCTTCTTTTCTTTTCTTATTTATTTTTAAATAATTTGTAACAAAAATATGTATGGCAAATGATTGGTAAAAGTTAGACAATTAATAGTTCAGAATCAAATGATGATGAGGTCCTCTGACTCCATAGGAAAAGTAAGCATTATGAAAGCAGCCCCAGGATTAAGAAGGGTTTGATAGTGTTCAGGGCATGTTCTTTCAGCAGTGACAACAGCGATGTTTCAGATAGGAAAAAACCTCATAAGACCCCCTTATTTCTTAAAATAAAGAAATATTAAAAAATAAAAAATAAAGCAAACAACCAAAAGACTCAATCAAAAAAAAAAAACAAAACAAAAAAAAACAAAACAAAACAAACAGTTGTAGGAAGATAACTGTTGAAAGAAAACATCTGGAGGAAATGCCAGTCGAATTTCAGTCTTGTGTTCGGGATACCATAACTTAAATTTTCCAGGATATGATACTGTGCTTCATCAGACGAGGAGAGCATACATCTAAATTTGGACTCCAGGGCACCTTTATGTAGCATGGTATTCATTATGTCTGATTCTGCTTCCTGAGAGAGCATATTAGAAATATTTCTCATCCATTGGTCATTTCTTTAATGCTAGCAAGGAATTCTAGATATGCACAAAAAAAGGATTATTTCATGAGCTCCAAATCTATGTGAGGATGGAAGGAGGCATCTCTAACCAGGAGCCAGCCCTGAAATATTAACAGAGTAAAGCATAAGACAAGCCACAGCTAAAACCAGGACAAAATTATGATAAGAAGGAAATATGGTAGAAAGCAGTGAAAATCCAGTGATTTTGTAAAGCAATACACAATGTGAGACTTCTGGAATTTGTCATGGGAGATTAAAAAAAATAAATTGTTCTAGATTGTTACGGATGTTATGAATGTCTTTCTAGCACTCCTTTCATTCATTCTCTTATTATGATTTTAAAACCCATCCATTGCCCATGATGTGTCTTCATGGTTTTATTAACCTCTTTAAAAGTTTGGTTTAGAAACAAAAACTTTTTGGAAAACTGTAAGAGCTCTAGCTATTAAAATGCTGACTTAAAATGTCCTTGGTACTGGCATTACCTTCATAAGTACTTGTTTGATAGCTGTGTATCTATGATTTCATAGTAATCAGATCTAATAAAAGTCCAGACCCTCACATTTTAAATGTAAATATTTTTTGTTGAAGTAGTCTGTGTCTATTTACCTGTTTGGTTTGAGTATTCTTTTTTTTTTTTTTCTATATATTGATTTTCTTAATGGGTGCCATTGTAGCAATGTTGAAAACTGTTGCTGTAAAACTTGTAATTAAATGAAACAAAGGCTGCTGTCCTACTTAGAGATGTTTCTCTGAGTTGTCTTGGTTCTAGTTTAAAGTACTAAATGTAGTCGCTTTAATAACGTCTTATTTAAGTTTTGATTTTGACATCTCAGTTTCTTTCTGAAATGTTAATCATAGCTGGATATATTTGAAGTGTATGTAACCTTTTCTGTGCTTGCAAACTCTACAGACTCAACACCCAATATGCATGTGTATCAGTTATCTCTTGCCAAATGCATAAACATTTATATAGGAGTGGCATGAAGAGTGAAACTGGTAATTTAATAACTCCAGTTGCAAAACGATTCAGAAAATCACTCAAGTTCTGGAGAATTGTGCAATAAACCTGAATTTTAGTGAACTTGAAGTTCAGCTTATACACAAATATGCTGATTAGAAACTCCAGCTTCGTCAGTTTTCCCCAGCTCCCACTTGTGCCAGGTTGCTGAAGGGGTAGGCAGATCCTGCCTGTGTGCCCCAGACTGAAGAGGCTTGGCATGGTTGTAACTCCTTGCATGGAAGCCATTGTGCCTTTACTGAATGCTTAATGGAAGGTGGATGTCGGTGGCAATGTGGTGGCAAAAGCAGGGCTGTAGGGGTTGTCCCATGCTGCATGCAGCCGGTTCCAGCCGGTTCCTCAATGGGCTCCCTGCAGGCTCGGCCAATCAGCGAAGCTGGTAGTGCCTCTGAAAATGCCCATAAATGGGCATACCGCTGCCCTGGCAGTGAGGTGTGAGGGAAAGGAGTGAGAGACAGCACTGCGGACACCAGGGGTACGGATGGGGAGCGGGAGACCCAGGAGACATCAGGGACTCCCCTGCAGCCCTTAACAGACACCAGCTCATGGAGGAATCCAGTGAGGGAACTATGGACTATGGAGACCCCACTCTGGGCACTGGGGCAGGTTTTCCTGAAGGATCTGTGGCCATGGAGAACACATGCATGAGCGGGTTCTCCTGAAAGGAACTGTGGCCTGTGGAAAGCCCATGCTACAACAGATTCTCCTGACAGGAATTGTAGCCCATGGAGATTCCGTATTGGAGCAGGTTCTACTAAAAAAGAACTGCAGCTCATGGAGATCCCACACTGTGCCATATTTTTCTGACAGGAACTATGGTCATGGACAGCCCACAGTGGAGCTGGTTGTCCTGACAAGTATTCTGGCCCTGGAGACCCCACACTGTAGCAGATTTTTCATGAAGGCAGCAGTGGTCTGTGGAGATCCCGCACTGGAGAGTGTCCTCACAGGAACTGCACCTATGCTGGAGCTGATTCTCCTGAGGAGCCATGTCAATGGAGAGCCCATTCTCGAACAGGTTTTCCTGACAGGAACTGTGGCCACAGAATCATAGAATAGTTAGGGTTGGAAAGGACCTTAAGATCATCTAGTTCCAATGCCCCTGCAATGGCCAGGGACACCTCACACTAAACCATGCCACCCAAGGCTATGTCCAACCCGGCCTTGATCACCGTCAGTGATGGAGCATTCTGGAGCCTATTTTTCCTGACAGGAGCTGTGGCTATGGAGAGCCCATGCTAATGTGAGTTCTTCTGACAGGAACTTTTCTCCTGGACAGCCCTCACTGGATCTGATTCTTCTAATAAGAACTGAAGCCCGTGGAGAGCCCATGCTGGAGCAGATTCTCTTGATGGGAACTGAAGCCCATGGGGAGCCCACACTGGAGTTAGTTCCCCTGACATGAGCTGTAGCCCTCAAGGACCCACACTATAGGAAGAGGTCCCGGCAGGGATTGTACTTATACTGTAGCAGTTTCTCTGGACAGAAACTGTGGCCCTGGAGAAGCTACACTGGAGCAGGTTCTTCTGAGAAGAGCTGGAGCCCATGGAGAAGAACTGCAGCTCGTGGACAAGACCCTCACTGGAACCAGGAAAAAATGTGAGAGGGAAGGAGAGGCAGAAAGGTACTGTTATGTACTCACAGTAGCCTTTCATTCCCCATGTCCCCTGCGCCTCTTGGGTGTGGTTGGGGGATGTAGATGATTTGGGGATTAAGGAGTGAAGTAGAGCCAGGGAAACAAGTTGTGGTGGTAGTGATTTCTCACTCTCCAAATCTATTTTGGCTGGCATGAAATTATTTTACCTCATGTCAATTCTTCTTTTCCTGGAGACAGTAACTTGTGAGTGATCTCTGTGAGTGTGTCTTGACCCACAAGCTTTTTCATCATACTTGTCCTGTTTTAGGGGGAGAAGTGAGAGAGAAGCTAGGTGGCTGTCTAGCAGCCTGACAAGTTCAACCCATCACAGAGTTTCAGACCTTTCTCAGTTCCACATTGCTGCTCTCAGTGTAAAGGGAGTAAAATTTGAGATGTGATCAGTATTCAGGGCAATATTCAAGGTATAAATGAATGGGTTTATATAATACAATGAATTCTATTTCTCTATTTAACTCTTTGTATTTCCTAAAATTTGATTTGGCTTTTTTACTTTTTGGTGCAGCTTAGCATGAGAGTCACGATGAAGGAAGGTTTAATCAAGGTCTAGTACCTGCAGAAAAGTCAAGCCAGTTCTTCATAACTAAGCAGTAAGAAACAACACATTTGATTTTTCTGGACTTTAAAACAATTTCTCAGATATTATATAAGCAAAGAATCCATCTTTTGGTTACACAAATATGTCCCTAGTGTTTACAACTCTTA
Organism: Forpus xanthops; assembly: GCA_032466535.1. Taxonomy (NCBI): domain Eukaryota; kingdom Metazoa; phylum Chordata; class Aves; order Psittaciformes; family Psittacidae; genus Forpus; species Forpus xanthops. The sequence continues at coordinate 5,415 of JASSUY010014570.1, read as the reverse complement.
CAAGCTCAGTATTATCCCTTTTGATCTCACCTCTGATAACCTTTCCTTGCTATGTCTTCTCCATGATAATCCTCTGTGGGCTGTACAGAGGGTTGAAGGGCTGAGGATCTTGTCCTGAATATGTGATTTTTTATCAATTTTAGATAAGGTGAGTGAATAATCTACAGCATCATATTTATTGCATAATGATTAGAGATATGAAAATGCATCATAATTTTAAGAACAAAGGATTTTGTTATTTTAGGCAGAGCACAATTATCTTTTTATGGTCTGTAATAATTTTAAAGTGAAAGATGTACTAATAAAAATACCACACCTATATTTAAGTATCATTATAAGCCATATATGATAGCACTTAATATCTTATGCAGAAAGTGAAATGAGCATTAAGCTACTACATAAGAAGAGAACAAAATTAACTGAGCCATCTTCTTTCTTGTGACATATCTGAACCACAGTTTTCTCTTTATTCTCACAGATAAGGTTGTTTCATATACACAAACTGACCATAAATGAGCATGCAGTGTTCATCATAGAAATGCCTGTGGGATAATAAGACATAATATCTGTTTTGAGAAATAAGTGTTGCTTATCTAAAAAAGAAAAAAAATAAAAAAAATCTGCTTACTGAGATCACAGAAGGCAGTTCAGAGAAAAGTAAAACAGAACTGAAGTGTCATCACAGATGGGTAAAAATAAGATGCTGAATATGTATTTTGTGCAGCTAAGACAAAATTTTATGTTTCTGAGAAAAACAAATCCAGATCTAGAGCTAACAATTGCTGAACATCTTCAGCAATGGCCTAAGTCTCTGTAACCCTGAGTAGTCATAATAGCTATCTGGCATTTCACTTAATAAAGCAGACTTCAAAATACTATTCATTATTTAAGGTTATACTCAGTTTGAAATTCTAGCTCTTTTCTTAACTAGTGAAGTGTTTCCATTGTTTGCAACTATGCCACAATTTTTCCCGTCTGTGTATTTGTCTGTGATTGTGTGAAGACTGAAGCATAATCATTAGCTAGAATCAGATTAATATGTTTTGCAGTGTGATTTTTTTTTTTCCTTTGTTTTTTTGGCTAATGAAAATTAATCTTCTATTTACCAACCCCTCCCCACCAAAAAAAAAAAAAAAAAAAGAAATCTGGCATATTTACTTAAAACATAGTTGCATAAATACTTGGCACAATGTATGAAAAATAGTTTATCTATTTAAATGAGTTTTCCCAAGACCTTCATATTTTGAAATGATAGTGTGTTAAAATGTGTTTATTATATTGCACCAGTACCATCAACATTTTGTTTTGTAAAAAGATGTTACATTTTTTCTTCTTGTTAAGTAGAATGAAGTAATATTGTACATCTCTTTCTGAACAAGCTGTTTCTGCTATAAATATAAAGCAATTACTATGAGGAACAAGTCACTAAACATCCCCCCTCATGTCTCAGGGGTTCGTGTGTTAGCAGCAAAACATTCAATGTCAAGAGTAAAGGTCTTCAAAAACATAAAATGTAGGAAAATGTAGATTTAAAAAGACAGTTAAAAAAAAAAAAGTTACAGAATGAATTTGCTTGTAGCAATTTTATCTGTTCCAAATCATTTTGACCATTTTGCTACTTAGTAATTTTAGAAGTTGAAGCTTGTCTGAAACAGTAGACAAGGCTTACCTAAAAAACCTAACAACCAAATTTTTATGCATTGGAAAGTTTATGAGCTGGGTGTATCTTTGAAGGAATACTGTTATAGCCTTCTGAACTCAACTGAATCATGTGCAGAGATTCTGCGTTACTTTTCCATCTTTCTTCTTGTCTAGATAGGGTCCTTTATTTATTTTACCAGTGATGTCTACTTTTTTGAAATTAAGTATCACAAGCTTAGACTTGTGTCACCTCCTTTTTCAGAAGCTTTTTGAAGATACACATTGTATTGATTGCATGTTCATTTATTATGGTCTATATCTTGAAAATATCATTAGATGGAGTTTATGAAGGCTGTGAAATCAAATAGCTCTAGTTTTATGTATTTCCAGGGTGCCTGCTGTTTTGAAATTAAGGAAGCCACATGTGCCAATCCAGTAGTACAACTTTGTTCGAAAAAAGATACTTGGGTCCAGTATACATGGTCACTCAGTTTGATACACCCATCAAATGCTAAATATATTTTAAAGAAATGTCTGTGAGACTTTTCCATGGAAAGGGCAATTCAGTGTTTCTAAAATCATTAGGAGAGTGCAGTGACTGTTGGACTTCAGGCTTATTGTAGATGAATAGAGAAGAATAGAGCAGTCCCAGAAGTTAATGGAAGTAGAGGGCTGCTTTCCACAAAGGAAAAGTATTGCAACTTTTCAAATGTCTCTGTGGTTAAAGGAAGAAGTTGACTCAGTGTTACCTGAAGCTTGTTTTATTAGGTTGCTCTTCTAGAAACTGCTTTCTGAAATGAGCTTTTCAATTTTTCTATTGATCACTCTTTATACCTGCTGACTGTTAAGTATTAGCAATAGGTAATTATTCACAAGGGATGTTGTTTTTCCTTCATTTTCATGTTCATCTCTACAAAAAATAAAGCAAAATGAAAACTGGCATTAAAAATTCGAAGGAAAAAAATAGTGGAGTCTGTTACTGTAATGAGTCACAGAATCATAGAATCTTAGAATACCAGCTTGGAAGGGACCACCTGGTCCAACCTTTCTTAGCAAAAGCATGGTCTAGAAAAGATGGCCTAGCTCCCTGTCCAGCTGAATCTAAAAAGCATCCAACACTGGGGAATCCGTCACTTTTTGGAGAGATTATTCCCATGGATGATTGTTCTCATTGTGAAAAATTATCTGCTGATGTCCAGTAAGAATCTCCTCAGAAGCAACTTGCGCCTATCACTCCTTCTCTTTTCCACGTGACTCCTTGTAAAAAAGGGGTATCTTATCTCCCTTGTAGTCACCCTTTAAATACTGGAACATGGTGAAAAAGTCTCCCCTAAGCCGTCTTTTCTCAAGGCTGTTCTGAACAAACCCACTTCTCTCAGCCTTTCCTTGTATAACAGGCTTCCCAGATCTTGGATCATCTTTGTAGTCCTTCTCTGGATACTTTCCAGGCTGTTCACACATTTTTGTATAGGTACTAGAACTGAACACAGTATTTCAGGTGTGGCCTGGCAAGTGTACAGTAGAGTGGTATAATGACTTCTTTATCTCAGCTGGTGATGCCTTTTGCTATAGCTGCACACCCTTCACTTATACTGAGCTTGTTGTCCACCAGGGCCCCCAGGTTGGTTGCCACATAGCTGCTCCCAGCTGGGCAGATTTCAGCCAGCACTGCACTCTTGAATTGTATTTACCCAGGTGTAAGACCTCACACTTGTCTTTGTTGAATTTTCTAAGGTTATTGTTGACTCACCTTTCCAGCCTACACAGGTCCTCCTGCAGGGTGGCTCTCCTCTACAAAGTGTCCACTTCCCCACTTAATTTGATATCTTCAGCAAAATTCATTGGGGTACATTTGATATCATCATGCAGATCATTTATGAAGATATTAAACAGAGTTGGATGTAGTAATGATGCCTGGGGGACCCCACCTTATATACAGGAAGGTAGATGTAGAATGTAGATACTGATGTAGCTATAGATATGTAAGTATACACACACATGCTCCCCCATGAAAGCGACAATACTGTCTTTTAAAAGGGTTTATCTAATGCTTATGAATTTTTTAGAATTTGCAACATGGCAACTGTGTATTTCAAGACCTCCAAAGAGAGGTCTCTCACTCTGAAGAGGCACAAACACTGTCTCCTTAAGAGTGGGGAAAAGCCTGTTCAAGCCTGGGGTGATATCTGAAGGAGAGATTCATAAGCACAAAGGAAGTGTCATGCATAGTTCAGGTATTTGGATCAAAACTGCGGCTCTGGATCTAATCAGTTGAGCCCAGGGTCTGACTTCAATACATGCGTGTGTTGGAATAAGTGACTTTGCCATCTTGGGCTGCAACAACCAGCAGTTTACAATGAGCAGTGAATTGTAGAGAAATGCACCATAATAAATCATGCAGATGATATATTAAAAGCTTTAAGATAGAGACAGCAAAGAGGTTTGTTAGACAGACTGAAGGCTTTTATTCCATGTTTCAAAGCTAAAATAGTATATGCCTGAGGGATGGCTGAGGATGAGGTGTCAGTGGAGTGAGACTGATTTACACTAGTTAGGAATCTGCTATGGTGAATTATTTCCAATCACTTCTTCATATATATATATACATATTATATTATATATATATCCTTCTAAAATATCTCTCCACTTGCCGCTGTTCAGCAGCGCTTGCCGCTATTAAATATTTCAGACATTTTTGCCACAGGTAGGGCCAATTTCAGTGACAGATGAAGCTTTCCCATAAACTTGTGTGGATTGTGCAATTTAAATGGACAGAATTCTATCTTAGCTGCCTGTCCTGTTGATCTTAATCACAGTTACTTTTCAGAGAGTATTTTGGTAGTCTTTGCACATATGGTCTCTGCAACTCAAAGTGTTTGTATACTATGCAGCATCTGGCTCACTTTTTACAGGATCTTAACAGATGCAATCAGGAAAAATGTACAACTCTTTGAAGTCTAAAAATAATTGTATTTCAGTAATCTCTTGTTCTATAATCACTGTACCATACAAATATAATAATCATATAGCATTGGAACTGGATCTGAAAAATCAGAGGAAGTGCCCATGGTATGTAGCCTCTGAATCTTTTATTTAACAAAGAAGGAATTTTAGAGACAGAGAACATTTAAAGAAACATTGAAATCTTTGTGTCAGAATAGTTTTAACTTAAATCATATTTGAAAGATTTGAGTATTATATCAACCCTCCAAACGAAAGGTGTAAATGACATATTTACTTTTCATGATTAGTAGGATTTGGCCTGCATTATTTTATGTTAAGGAAGATAAAAAATGCTTGCATTTTCTTCATATCAAAAAGAAAGAAAACTGTGTTTTCTTTACATCTGCAGTATAGATACACCATTGTATCAAAGGAAGTTTTAACTTCATCAAGCCACATGTTGGGCTCATACTTTTAGTTCTTCCACAAAAGTATCATTGACTAAAGTGAATGCTTTGCCTAAATAGATTAAAGACAGAGCAGGATGAAATGCCTGGTGAAAGAGACTGCTTACAGTAGCTTTAAAATAAATATAATGACCCACAACTGTAAGGAACACAAAGTACAAATCATGTGTAAACCTTTCAGATCAATCCCAGACATGGCTACAGGTTGGGCAGAGATGAGATTCAGAGCAGCTCTGAGGAGAAAGACTTGGGGGTGTTGGTAGATGAGAAAATAAACATGAGCCATGAGTGTGCTCTTGCAGCCCAGAAAGCCAACCGTATCCTGGGCTGCATCAAAAGGAGTGTGACCAGCAGATCGAGGGAG